>OMLP01007761.1:5898-16318 GCA_900302685.1 Spondyliosoma cantharus | reverse complement strand
GACATGATATTGTAGCAGAAGAACAGCTATGGCTTTAATTAAGCCTGAGTTGACGGAGAGAGATGGAGGGATAAAGAGAGGGACGGAGAGGAGAAAAGGGAAAGGAGAGAGGGGAAGAGGAGCCTCGAAAAAACAAACAGCCCGGCAAACAGAAACTGCGGATCAGTTTGTGACGTTCAGATTAAGCGCTTGAAAGTAAGTGATCTTTGTAGTCTGACAACAGCTATTTGCCGCCGCTGTTGTTATATTAAAACAAGAGCTGCGTGTACACTGGTAAACAGGATCATTCATAAATAATACAATATAATCTTCCTTCGGGAGAGCGATGGCAGTGCGAATGAGAATAAATGATGCTCTCGAACTCTTCCCGGAGATAAATCCGGCGTTTTTTACCTCGCAAACCGGACTGCGTGGAAGGGAGAGATAACGGGAGGCCCGACTTTGTCTCCGGGAAGCAGAGCGACCCGCACGACTGAAGGTGTTGGAACGAAGAGTGTCGGGAAGGTGATGGAAGTGGTAGTGTGCGGGGGATTTCTTTTTAGGCATAAATCACCACAGTGACAAAGCTCTCCAATAGGCAGATAAGTGCACATTAGTGGTGAGGCAGATCTGTCATCGTCTGTCTCCCGAAGCTGTCGGTCCCACCCCCTTCTCTCCCCGAAAAACCCAGCGCCGACTTGAGAGGACTCTAAACTCTGAACGTACTCGTGCACTCATGTTCTTTTTTGTACGGGCTTGATTGTTTTTAATAGGGGAAACGTTCACAGTGTGTGGGCAAGCTGTCAAAATAAAAATAATGTTTGTGTAACAATGTTCCTTTTTCAGCCGATATATGGAGAAACCAGTAAATTATACGACCGGGGCAGCAACTAATGATTATTTTCATCGTAGATTAATCAACTGACTATTTTTCTAAATTGCTATTTAGTCTCTGGTGTCCACAAATATGGTGGATGAATAAAAGGCTAATTTCCCAGAGCACAAGGTAACTATCAGAATATGTGTTGTTTTGTCTGACCAACATTCGAAAACAATTACCAGTTTCCAAAGCAAGCAGAGGCAGTTTGGTGTTTTTTAGTTTCAAATGGCTTAAAGGGACAGTCCACTCAAAAAAAAATCAAAAACACAGATCTGTCTTTTTACTTGTAGGGCTATTTATACATCTGGATTGAGTTGTCAAGTTTTGGAGATATAATAGATGGAACCCGGTTAAAAAAAATGATTTAAAACAACACAATGTAACTTTACAGAGCAAAGTAGTTGATCGTTGAGGCTCGTCAGAGCAGTGATTCTTCCCAGAAATCACAATGTGGCTGCTCAAGATCTGTGTCGGGACTGTTTTCTTTCTTCTGAACTACACCACCAAGACCATGCAGGAGGCTAGCTAACTATGCTACAGCTCAGCCGAGGAGGACGCCACAAGTGTTTACATCCTGAAGTGTCACAAGGACGAGTTGGTGGGTGCAGTTGGGTTGAAGAAAATAGTTCCTACTGTACATGCGCACAACAAGGTCTGTGTATTGTCTTGAATAGCCGGGTCATGATTTCTGGTAAGAGGCATTGCTTTAATGTTTCTTAATATGTATTTTTGCTGCTTTGAGCACAAGTGGAGTGAGATTTAGTTCCCTTGAATTCAAGAGAAGGCAGACACGCCTATGGCCACTCACAGCAAAACAATCTAGATGGTTAGTTTTGTATTTTTTGGGGTGAACTGTCCCTTTAATAATTAATCACAATCGGGATACCTGATGATCAATTATCGGAAAACTTCACTAACTGACTCAGCTCTAACTAGAACGTGACGCCAAGCTCATGTGCTGTTTTATAAATACCAGAGTGCACGCAGCCCATTTATTGTACAAACAAATGATATTTGACAGTGAATCATTTCACAGATTTAATATACATTTTAATATTAATTAGTTTGTGTTCCAGATCCAGTTCTCCACAGGCACTACAACAATAATCTAATAGGAGGAAGAATGTACAGATAATGAGCCATTAGCCACAGTCAATATCATCTCCAGAAGGCCTTGAATACTCAGGCAGCGTTGCAAGAGGGAGGGAGAGATCCGTGCCAAATAAAAAGACAAGCTGGAAAGCTCCCCAATCAATGTTATTTTCTCTCTCAGTCCCAGACCAACTGTCTATTCATCTGTTTCTTTCAAATGAAAGGTGTGCCGGTATGTAACACTTACAGTCGAGAGATCTGTCTCTTAATTAAAATGTTACAGATTGTGTTTCGCTCACTGTGCAGACTGAGCATACTGTGTATTGGAAATAACACTCCCTATAGTGTGCGGTATTGATCAGAGGAGGAAAATAAAGGATGTTTCGGTGGGAGGAGAAAATAAGAAAGAAAGAATCTGTGCAATGCAGCTTTTGGTAGAAGTGTGTCCCTGACTATTGAAAGTAAACCGATGACGAGTACCTCGGCGTGGAGAGAGAAAAGAAAGAAAGAGGAGGCTTTTGTTTGAAAAGCCAATTCCATACTAGGACACACGCTGGTCCATACGATCCATCAAATGCATCGCCTTTGTTTGGATTTTACTTTTAAAGGAGAAAAGAGTATACATTAGCCGGAGTGTACATGTGGTCCTGTACATGCAAGCTCATTCTGAATAGAAGGCATATGAATAATTTATCTCGCCACAATCCAACTGGGAACGTCCTTGGTATTTACATTTTATCATCAAGGGCACTGGATGAGCCCTCACAGCAAACCTAACGCATGACACATCCTCAGTCCTCGCCCCCTCCGCACAATCAAAAAGCAACAGAGAGAAATGTTATGGTAGCGTGGAAATAGATTTCTGACATCAGGGGAAAAACAAAAGGTTGACGAACATGACTAAGCGCGGTGGCCGGAGTAAAAGTTGACGGCTGATGCGAAAAAAAAAAAAAGGCCTCCGAGGGGGAGACGCGCAACATGGACTCACTTCACACAATAGCCTCCGATGTTTAGAGCGGACAATTTAGTTTCCTTCCAACAATTATGAGGGAAATTGAATCTCAGGAAATGTTCGTTTTCTTGTCCATTAGACCAAACAATAACATCATCCCCGCAGGTTTGCGAAAACATCTGTCTTCAAAGGACAGTCCAGAAAATTAATATCAACCGGCTCGCAGGCTTTTTGTCAGGACAAAGTAAATCAAATGGAGGCAATCACACTTCTCTTTTTTTCTTCATCTGGTGGAACATGTAGGAAGATGAAAGTGCGCTTTAAGACGCTGAGTCTGTGACTACATTCTTGCCTCACAATAAACCATCACTAACGTCCCCTTTTTTGTGGTCGAATTAAAAATGGGTGTCTTCTTTCAGTGTTTTTAGGTATAGTAACTTAATGAAATTCCTCTCCTCATCTGGCTTTGTGCTTACTGCCTTAGATTGGTATTCCTTTTAAAAGACATTGCATTTTAATCCTCCTGAAAGCTATTGTTGTAAAAAAAAAAAAAGAAAGAAAGAAAGAAAAATTAAGATTGTTTCTGTGTACTTCAAGGCGTAATTGTCAATCCCAAGGTGGGTAAAAATCTGCCAAATCATTAAAAACGCAAGGATTTAAAGCCGCTATCGCTTTTAAAATGAACAAACAACAGCATTAGACAATTGAAAAAAAAAATACAAATCTAAGCCGTTTATACTTTCTGATGCTGATGGTGTAAAACAGGCCTGTTATTTTGTATTTCAAGCGGCTAAAACATGCTCGTCAGTTGGAGGTCAGCCTCTTCACTTACAGATCCTAACAAACCCCGTGATTTATCTGGATTTAAAATGACAGAATGCGCCTTTACACTCACCTTTATTTTTCTAAAACAGGGGTTGGGAGGAACAAGGGAAGAAAAAAGAAAAAAAAAAGCCCTGTATCCTCTTTCTCTCTCTCTCTCTCTCTCTCTCTCTCTCTCTCTCTCTCTCTCTCTCTCTCTCTCTCTCCTTTCCTCCATCTCCGTGTGCCCCTTATTTTCTAAAAGTATCTGTTTGAGAGATAAATGACCACTCCGCTGCCGAGGATGACAGCCTACACAAAGATGATATTGAATTGATTTCAGAAATGTTGCAGAACTGACTGTTTGATGTATACTGCTAGACATGAATCATAAAAATTCTATTAAAAAACCCTTGAATGGCTGACACCAGAATATTATTTGTGATGATTAATTTGACTCAGTCATTACAATGGGAGTCAAGTTGGATCGTCTCTGACAAAATTGCTTTTCATTCCCCCCGTTGAATTTCCCTGCTATTTTTCTTTTCTTCTGGCTCCGCGCAGAACTCTGATCTGATTGGACTTACTGTGTTAGCGCGACAGCACACAAATACAGAGGCTGTTGGTCTTCTTTATTACCCGATCGCTGAGCATCAAGCCTTTTTGTTCCAAAATGAGACGTTCAAGGTTTGGAACAAAATTACTCCTATTCTGTAAAAAAAGAAAAAAAAAATGACAGATCAGATTTTAAACAGTTTAAAAAGCTTTTTGTAGAATGGCAGGAGTCTGAATTCCTCAGGGGAGAACAAGATGCTAACAGATGAATAAATATGTTCTTCTTTTTTGCCAGGGCAGTCACATTATTTAAGGAAAGAAATGCTCCCAATTAATTTTTCAAGGTTAGCGAAAAGGGTGACTTTCAACAGAACGGTTTGAATAATCATCCTCTGTCGGTGGATCGGAGGATTTGTATTTATTCCGTCAATGATCAACGATGTTAGCTAGTTTGCGAAGCTGTCAGTGAGGGGTTATCTGCCAAGTGTTTATCCCGGAGTCCTCTGTGAAAAATTAAAAACCATCATCGGTTTTCAATTTATTATCATTCTTTCCTGAGAATTCACGACACTCTTTGTGGTGTCCTGATAAATGAAAATAACAGATAACAGATTCTATACTTGGACAAGTGTATTGCACTTACTCGCACGGCTGTCACAGTTCTCCATTTTTGTTTTTTTTATGTACGTTTGTCATGGTAACGACAGCACTATCAATGAAGGTTTACTGTTAATGAAGCAAAAAGCAGAAGCTTTTTAAGGGTGCCGAGACGTACGAAAATACACACGGGGGAAGCGAAGATCATTTCCTTCCCTGGATCCATTTTTAAGTGTCAGTTGCGGGAAATGCACTCGAGGAACTTTTAAGTGTTGATGAAGCGGTCTCGATTTAATGGCGATGCCTCGATGTGACCCGCATAACCAAACAAAGACAATCAGCGGGAAAATTGGCTATTTCTTTAAAGTTATTGTGGTTATTCTTCAGGCTCGTCATGTGGTTCAAATTCCGATTTATCCAGGTAGATTACCTCATCGTAATGCGTCCTACAAGCAGCTTTTTCTCAGGAAGAGAGCAAGAGCAAATGACCGTCTTCAAGTAGATGAAAAGAACAAACAAAAGAAACTCCAATCAGATAAAACAGTACTTTTACAGTAACCGAAGTCATTGGACAGAGATAAACTCAGAAAAAAATCCTGTACATATGTTTTTAGTGCACCAGAAAAGGTAAACACACTGGAAATAAACCTGGAGGACATTTGATTCATTGAAAATGTCGATGTGTTCTTCACACTGATCCTCTTTAAAAAAAGATAAGTGTAAAAACTCTAGCCGGATCAACATCGTGACGCTCGAAGCAGTAGTTCTCGTACTGCTTTTGTCCACAAGGGTCCACCAGAACCTAGTTTGTAGCTGCTTTAACTGTCTTGTAGTTTTGTTGAGTGACAACTGTTTTGGAGGCGTCACAATACCCTCCATGTGCCACAACACGCAAGCCTTGCTGATAATTGAACAGTACCATTGGTCGGTCTTGAGATTGGTTTTAATAGTTTCAAGTTGGGGCTTAAAAAAAAAAATGGAATAATTAAAAAGTTGAGAGGCTCTGAATGCGGTGCTACCCGTGAACCTCAGCTGCCATTTCTGCGGAGAAGAACCCAATTAGAGGCGTGAATTAAAAGTGCTTTGTTGTTGCATTCGGGAGAAAAATCGCACCCGAGTTGCCAAAATTCATCCTAAGATTGACCGAGAAAATTCAAAACTGCTGAATATATTTTTAGGTTTTCTACTCCAGCTTTTTGTCTGTTGTGAGTTGAATTTCAAGTTTGATAATTGGATGTTTCTTAATGAAATAAACCTTCAGAGCCTTGGTTGACTATGTCCTTACATTTATTATGTATACAGGCTTCTACCTTTGACTTTCTAGCAGTGAAACAGATGATTTGTAACCTCTTTTTGTGATATTTATTATACAACAATGAGATTTTTATACCCATCCAAGCCATAGAAGTGCAACAGTCACTGAACTTGGCCAGTGCAGGAAATGAACACGACATTTTGATCCCTTGGCGCCTATAATAGCTACTCCTCTCTATCAAGTGACTCTATTACTGTAAACTGAATGCCTACATCTGCCACCCATATGGAATAGTGTCATGTATAAATCAGTTATGACTTTCCCATAGTTTGATCTAATATCCAATATCCATTACTTCCTTAAACTTGAGTTATCTCACTTTTTCATCTCTCTGTTTCCCCCTTCAGAGCTACACAGGTCAGACCGGCGGCGGCGGGGGAGGAGGCGGCGGTGGCGGCACGGGCAGTGGGAACGGGGACGAGGACTACGAGATCCCCCCCATCACTCCACCCAACCACCCCGAGCCTCCTCTTCTTCACCTGATGGAGCACGACTCCACAGGCTACCTCTGCCACTCGCTGCCACACAATGGGCTCATCAACCCGTACTCCTACCCAGAGCTGCCCACACTCATGATGTCGAACATGCTGGCGCAGGACGGCCACCTCGTCTCCAGCCAAATGCCCTCGGTGAGTAGCAATTTCTGTGGACAGAACCATTCCTCTCGGGGCTCCGGTAACACCAGTAACCTGACATTTAAGGAGTCAGGTAATATTTTCAGTAATGGCCACAAATGTTTCTGACCATTTAAGCTTCTTGATTACAGTAAAAGTGATTTGATACCTCAGAGGAAAAAGGACTTAAACCAAAGCCTTTTCCATTTTTGGTGTGATTTTAAATGACTCAGGTAGACAAACTGAGGACAAATTCTCATCGCTCACATGTAGGCACACCAACACTGAACATACATGATCACACACTGAGGCAGATGCAAAGTTGCAACTCAGGGGGAAAAAAGGACGACAGAGCACTCAAGCGATTTTGACTTTTCAAATGATTTTCATCCAAAACAGCTGTTTTTTTTCCGTAGTGCTTTTCTAATATGAAACAGATTTCAACCTTATAAGGTACAAATGTAATTTTCCAGACGTGAAGAAAGGGGGACTAAGTCGGGGAGGGAGGGAGAGCTGAATGATTGTTCAGCGGTTGCCATGTCAGCTCTGATGCATGGAGAAAGGGATTGTGGGTAAATCCATCAACATCATATCTGCCTCGACAGCATGCATCGGTCAATCTGTCAAGCCTTCAAACATGAATACGTGCTGATTACTCCCTCAGTTCCGCACAGAAAGCGCTCCTCCACAAATTAGCATTTCCAAACCATAATTGCATTCATGAGAACGGGAGGAAATAGTGCAGGTTTCTATCACAACTAATGATATATGTAAAGCTTATGCGCGAAATGTAATGTATCCTATAGGCCACAATAAGCAACATCTCTCTTATAGTATATATATGTACTGTTTATGGCCCTATGCGGAGAGAAGAAAAAGCTGAGCTGAGTATATGTTTCCAGATCCTCCTCAGTGATTAAAATCAAAAAGGTTTATACAAAATCTTCCAAGTTTGGAAAGTAGAAATGTTTGCAAGGATGGGAATATGCTTGATATTTAAACACAGTCTGGGGTTTTGTCTACACAAGACCCTGTTGTTACATGTTTGCTGTCTCCTGCCGTCAAATACTCATGATCAAAACGTCCAATTAATGCGAACTCATTCAAACTTAAATGTTTTGCAGTTGCATTAATTACAGTTAGGATAAAACGATAAAGGCTTTGAGGGTTTGGAAATTTGGGGGGTTTGGATACCTTGAAAGAGCTTGAAACGTGCTGGAATAGTACGTTTAAAAACCTTTACGCACCCATGCAAAAATGGAAATATCTGAATAGAGGTGCGCTGTACAGATTGCTTTGAACAATTTATGTTGCCGTTTGATGTTTCCTTCGATGTTTCCTTTTAAAATATAGACAGATGTGAGTGCCTTTTTATTGCAGATCTCAGGAAAAACAAATCAATGCATAACAAAAAAAAGCACATATGGTCAACAGTATTAACATATTTGGAGATTTTTTTTTTTTTATGTTTGTGGTTTGAAGGTCAGAATTTCATAGCTTCATAACTTCCCCTCGACATTGACTGAGAAATCATAAACAGACAGAAATAGCTACAGTCGGCAGCTGTGCCTCTCCGGGAATATAAAAGCTGGATAATATACCACACATGTTTTATTTTGTTCTTTGTCTGTCTGAGGCGTCATTAGAAAATAGAAGAGAAAAAAAAGTCAGCGGTCGGTTTTGTGTATGTTGATGAAAACACGAGGGCATCTATTATACAGAGTGTACGTTGAATACACACAGATGCATATCTGGGTCAAGCGTAATGTATTATACTGTTCATCATAAACAGAAGAGATCGGGATAAACAACAGTCAGTTTGTAGACAAAATACGACCAGATAAAGATCTGAAACACAAACACACTATATATTATATATAATGTTGGAATATTCCCCCGGGGTATTGGATCGGTGTGTCATTTATCTTCATATTCATTTCACATTTTGGTCATGACCTTTACCGTGGAGACAGTGGTTGATTGGCCGGTCTTCTCTCTCGGCAGTCAGGATATTTGTTACCGCTAGAGAGGGGGCCACACTCTGGTTGGTTTAATAGATTGAATACTGCAGGGTGTGTGTGATAAAAATGCATGAGATGTGAAATGTTGGAAATGACAATGACGCGATGAACATGTAATCAAAGCGCAGATACTGCGCATGTTGGTAACCGCCGCTGGAAAAACAGGCCTGGTGGTTGAAACTGCTTTTTTTTTTTTTTGGTTTTGAAAGTGGAGACACAAAGATACAGGATTACTTTCATTGTTGATTATTTTCACGATCATTAAACTAGTTGTTCAGTCTATAAAATGTCAGAAAATGACGAAAATGTGTTGGAAAAGTGTTTGGAAAAGCCCAAGATGACGTGCCTTGTTTTGTCCACAACACAAAGACATTCAGTTTACTTTCATGGAGGAGAAAAGAAAGCAGAATATATTTACATTTTAGAAGCTGAAACCTGAGAAGTTTGACTCACAAACAACAACCTTTGTTTAAAATCATAATATGTAACATTTCTGCATTCAAATGTCTAAAAATGACTAGACTGGAATCTCGCAATATACCAATATTGAGGTTAACCATGATTTAAAAATGAAATTTGATACTGGGTTATTAACAAATCAATCGCGTCGTGTAAGCGTGCGTCCATGGACACAACGAGCGTGGTCGGTTCTCGAGAGTCACCTCTTGTTGTAGGTTCTCCACCTTTAGAGCAAAAGGAAATACCCCAGCCCATTTCCTCTGATTTCACCTGTCATATAGCACCAATTTAAAGCAATGTTTGCTAGCTTCTACTACACACACAGACCAATTTTATGGGGCCATCTTCCCAGCTGTTAAATACTTAATAAATTGTCCCCTCTAATTCAGGGTAATTTGGGAGCAAATAAACCAAGAACTACACTCAAAAATAAAATAAATTTAAAAAAAGCCTCTCTAACCAGGTGATCAGGGATCTGAAATGTTAAACCCCCCCCCACACCTCACTATTTCTAAGTGGCTCTGAGTTAAGCTCCTTGAACATATTGGAGATCTTTTCAGGGCTGCTGCTTCAACTTCACTGCAAAAGAAGCAGCATATAAAGCAGAAACTCAGAAAATTTCTAAATCAAATAGCCTGCCTGGCGAAACTACCAAACCGTAGCGGAGGTTCATTTGTGCTGAGAATGGAGTGTCTATTAAACCGGCGCCTCACCTTGACACAGTCTGTTGAGCAGAGTAATTAAGCAAACTCGGCAGTTCAAACACGAGATGCTATCATAATGAATACCTCACTTGACATGGATAGATAAATAACGAGGGTCAATTCTAATTTTAGACTAGTTTTCACGCGCCCGAGAAGCACAGTGGGGTTTTTTTTCGAGGCGTCACGTGCGGGACGGGAAGGCCGACTGTTGATGTTGTGGCGTCTATGTGTTCCTGTGTCCTCACCATAAACAATATCTGGGCCGTTGAAATGGATCCACTACATCTGGAGGTCAGGCCTTATATTCAATCTTGAGCACATTGAAAAAAAAAAAAAAAATCCATTAGGGTTCATCTTTCCTGCATCAGCCATTCTATTGTGGTGCTGCAGTGAGATCTGTTTTCATCAGGCAGATTCAATACGTGAGCTGGGCAATGAAAAGAGTGCAATA
>OMLP01007758.1:6894-42569 GCA_900302685.1 Spondyliosoma cantharus | reverse complement strand
GCACACACACACACACACACACACACACACACACACAGAGTCGTTATGCATCAGCGACTGACTGATGATGGTGTGATACAAGAAACAATGCCTAAGGCGAGGATTTGTAATCTCAGCTTCTGAGTGTATGTGTGTCTAACTGTGTTTGGGGGGAGCGCATTACAAAAATTTGTTTTTGGGTACTTTCTAGAACTTAATTTGATACTTTAATGCTCTCTTTGATATTTATTTTTACCTAACTGGCTATTTTCATCCTGGGAAGGAACAAAAATATGTGTATATATATAAAATCCAGAGGAAAGCATCTGCAAAATAAAAGCTGCAAAGGTTCTAAACATATTTGCATTATTTTAAAAATGACTTTAAGACATGACACTTTGTTTTGTCTCTGTTTCTTCCCATTGTTCCCCAAAAAATTGGATAAACTTATATTATTTTTCAGGATGAAAGCGAGCAGCACTTGCAAACGTAAAGCTTCAAAACTTCACTTTACAAATTTGTGGGTGATGCTTGCTTATGTATTGATTATGACATTTCTTTCAAGCAAAGTCAGGATAACTTTGTACACTGTTCAAATAAAACTTTGGTGTAAGAATACATCAGCCTCACTTTTATCCAGTGGTGACAATAACAGACCTTTTCACTGCAGTAAAGAGGTGGAAATGAACAGCAGGGCCTTGACGCAGCTGAAATATGCTTATAATTAACTTTTTCATTATCTTCATAGGGCACTTATCTATATAGAGCTAGTGTGTCAGGGTTTGTTTTGAACTACTTAACTGATAGCTAGAAAATACAAAGTACGCACCCTGTGCAAAACATTCGTTTGTTCGAGAGAACAGGTGAAAGTTATAAGGACAAAGGTTGAAGGAAGATCAGTCAACAAACATAAAAACTCCGACAACAAGTGAGGTATTTTCCTGATGGTTGTATATACCACATGACGAGTCAAACAAACGGACAGACACAAGAAATGAGAATCTTCACGACAGGTGTCAAAGCTCCTGTTCTCTAGATGTTTCACCTTCAGACAAATTGTCTTTTTTTTGCTGTTACACGAGCAAACGGGAAGCTCCGGCTGGGCAATGTGACCGGTCAAGATTTAGTCCGACACTGCTGGTTGCCATGACAAAGCTAGTTAGTCATCTGTGCCATCTTGTCCTGTGTTTTTATGCATGTTCAGCAGTGCACAGGATGTTTCAATAAGCTGGTCTAGTGTGGTTACAGGGAGTTCTTTTTTTTTTGTTGTTGCATTGTACAGTTCTGCTAAATTCACTTCACTGCTAAATATTTCTTTAATCATCAATAACAGCAACTTTTTTTGCCAGCAGTCAATTAATCTGGAGAACTTTTTCAGAGTGTCACGATTAAGTTTTATCATGTGTTTAACGAGCAAACAACTGGTCTTTTCTTAAACAGCAGATAGGATAATGTGTTTTTTTGTGCCTGCTGAAGAAAATGCAAATAACCTGAGGCTAGCGTTTTAGCTGCTGCATTCATTCAGGCGTGGCAACCATGCCTGAATAATCGCTACAGCACAAAAATAAGGCCTTATCTCCATGTATCACACTCGCAGTAATCATTTAACTCTACTACAGTGTAACCACGGATTTCACTTTTATCCTAAGAGGCTCGGGAGATGAAGGGCTGGATTCAAGAAACCCAAAAAGCAAAAACCATAATGACATTATACTAATGCAGGATGAAAGTGAGGGAACATACAATACTTATTTATAGAAGCAATTTTGAGTTTTATGTTGGGAACCCAGCTGCATTTTTGGCTGTTTTGTTAAGAGGAACCGATTAATAATAAGGCAAACATTCCGTATGCAGTACCAGCTACGAGATAAAGTGGCTATAATGGATACTTTCATATTAACAATATATCAAATGTCAAAACAATCTAAATAGGACTTGCTCATAGTTAACCTACAGAGAATTATCACCTGAATCTGCAGCGAATCCTCAGCTTCACAGTGCTTTATTCTGAGTTTCAGATCATTGTTCAGCTGTTCACGACATCTTTATCGTTTAGGTTCAACCTCACCGCTCGATCAGAGCCAGATATTACCATCAGGAGATGGTAGAGACCAAAAACAGAGCTAAAACTGGTTATTATTAGCTTTATTAGGTCAGGTGACCATAAACAACATAACCAACTGTTTGCTGACAGGTAAAATGTGATAACGCATTAATGTTGTGCCGCAGATTGTTTCCACCATCCTGCAAATGGTCAAAAAAATCTATGAATGCATATTTCAACTTATATTAAGTATAAACAAACCATAACTAAAAACTATAACTACCTCCTTTTCTCTGTAACCGTTGCTAATTTGTAGCTACTGCTGTACTGCTGTTGTGTCTTGCCACAGGCTGCCATATGTTCAGTGTGTAACAGTAATGGAGCCGACGGAGTTAACAGTCAAACGTTGACCGAGCGTCCTGTTGTAATGTGACCCTGAGCTGTGTGTGTGTGTGTCTGCTCCTTACCTGGGCTGCCACATGGTCGTTGGAGCAAGTTGAAACTGATGTGACATTCAACCTGTGTGCATGTTTACCTTCTGTGTGTGTGTTTACATAAGTGTGTGTGTGTGTGTGTGTGTGTGTGGGTGTATCCAGGTTGACATATGGTTGGTTGGTGTCACAGCCGCCGTGCAAACCACCTGACTGTGTGCTTGTGGGTGAAACAAACTTACCTTGTAACTAAGACTCATCAGTCTAACAACGATTGCTTTCCTCATTAACAGCTGTTGTTCTGACCGTCTTTGTCTCCGCAGGCTGATATCTGGTCGCTGGGCATCACCGCCATCGAGCTCGCCAAAGGTGAACCCCCGAACTCGGAATTCCACCCGATGCGAGTCCTCTTCCACATCCCCAAGTCTCCTCCTCCGACGCTGAACGGAGATTTCTCCAAGAGCTTCAAGGAGTTCACCGAGGCCTGCCTCAACAAGGACCCCACTTTCGTAAGAGCGACGCATCTGAAGTCTAGATTCAAACTAATCGACCTTTATTGTTCATTGTTTATTGATCAGATCTCTTTTAATAGTTATTGCCCTTTAAATCATTAAAATCCACCACGACAAAATGAAAGTAACAAAGTACATTTACAAAAGCACATTGCTTTACTTGAGTATATTTATTCTTCTACTCCATATTGGAAGGAGATATTTTACCTTTGACACCTCTGACAGCTAACGGTCTGACAAGAGGCTGAAATATTGAAACACAAAACAAACCTCTCACAAATGATGAAACCTTTAGAGGAAAATCTATTTTCACGGACTCTTATCATATTGATTTTGATAAAACAGTTATTTGTCTGACTTTTAAACTTTTGGGCATCGCTGTATTTAAGCAGGTAAAAGATCTGTACATGTCTTCCAAGAACTTAAACTTATCAGTCAGACAACTATATCATTTCTTTGGAGTTACAGTTTTTATTAGGACACAAACTTCCATCGTACAGGAAGTATCGGGTGCAGGCGTTTGTTGCATGAATCCCAGAATATACTTGTTTTGACTTGTTTTCATTTCTTCTGCCGTGAGTCATTCTTTTTAGTGACTTGATTTGTTTGTAGTTTTTGAAGTTCAGCATGTTTGAGTCCAATAAAAGTGGCTCATCAGAAGGCAGCCGTCCTTCACTGTGTGAGACTATAGTTGCAGTTTGCTGCCCCCTGGTGGACTAACGTCTCCTCGCCGCCTCTTTGTGATCTCGTTCTTCCTCCACGTATTAAACTATGTTAAAAGATTATTAACGATCACTCTCGTCTGCCGATTCTTCGCGCAGCGTCCGACAGCCAAGGAGCTCCTCAAACACAAGTTCATCGTCAAACACTGTAAGAAGACGTCCTACCTCAGCGAGCTGATCGACAGGTACAGGAGGTGGAAGGAGGAGGGCCACAGCGACAGCAGCTCTGAAGACTCGGACAGGTAATCGGATTACTGTTGGTGTCTGGAGGGATCTTTTACACTCTAGATTCATGACGAAACAGGATATTTTGAGCTTTGTGGGTAACTGTGTGTTTGTTTAAAGTGAGTCCAGTAATAAAGAGAACAACGAGTCTCCTGAATGGTCCTTCACCACCGTCCGCAAGAAGAAGACGGAGGGCAGGAAGGTCCTCAATGGAACGGTCAGTACGAGTACCTGGGTCTGAATATGTATATACATACTTAGACATGTATATAATGTATATACATGTACTTTAGAAACAGCTTTTAAACTATACATCTGTTTTCTCTGCTTAAAGGCTTTATTATTTTTTACTTGTCGTCTGCATGAGGAATTAATAGATTTGTTGTTAACAAAGTGAGACGAACAAGATTTTTTTTTCAGTCAAGGATTTCACTTTATTAACTTGAGAAAAAGTGTGAAGCATTTTAAAATGTATTAACTTCATTAAAAACGCTGTTTTGAGGAATGAAAGAGCGAGACCAGAATCTGATTTAAGACTTTAATTTCAAAATTGAAATAACTGTTGAAGGTTTTCTAAAAGGTTGACACCCTAATTTTATATTTTTGACACATGTGGCGCTCTTTAACTTCACTGAATTTAATGCTCACTCTGTTTTTTCCCCTTTTTCAACTTCCTCTTCCTCCTCGTCTTCATCTGTGCAGGGTCAGGATCAGCTGACTAAATCTGCCAGTCTGACCACAGTCATCTCTCCTGTCTTCACTGAGGTTAGTAAACATAAAGTGTGTTGTGAAATAGAATATTAATGACTTTATTAATACAGCACCTCTCGAGAAGACAGACAAAAGACGCAAATAACAAAAAGAATTGCGATTAAAAGGAGTAAAAGCAATAAAAAACGTCTCATTAGAGCACATTGATGCAGATTAAAAAGAATAAGAGCGATAAAAGCTATAAAAGGAATAAAAAAGACAGCATCTCGTGAAAGAAAGAGTCTAAAAATGGGTTTTAAAAAGTGATTTTTTTGGTAAAAAGTCTGCTTTTGCGAGCCTCCTCTCGTCTGTTGTAACGATTCAGGTGTAAAGGTTATAGAAGCAAGCTTGTGATTGAAAGGTCGCTGGTTCAATCCCCTGGGTGGGGAGTGAAAGGCAGCGCTTGCCCCTCCCTCCTTACCACCACCGTAGTGCCCTTGAGCATCTAAATCACTTAAAGATCCCCAATGTGCAGTTTGTGTTTGATTGTAAAACTGTTTCTCTCGACAGTCGAGTCCAAAGATGAGTTATTGTCTTCTTCTGTTGTAGTTGAAGCAGCAGCACAAGGAGCACTCCGAGCAGCGATTGGCCATCGAGGAGCTGGAACGCAACATCCGATTGGCTGAGGACGTTTGTCCCGGCATCACGGACAGGATGGTCACACATATTATTGCCAGGTACCAGAAGTACGTTCAATATTTTATATCTCCTTTTGCTTTCGTATTTGCTTCTTTAATTTGTTTCGTTGTTTATAGATTTGATGTCTTGCGGTTCTTTTAATTTTGTGTAACAAACGTCTTTTACTTTCTCGTTCTCAGATTTAACTGAAGGAACGGATGGATCGAAACAGGAAGTACGTTATGTGAAGCGAGACTGTGTCTCCGTACGGTGACGCTGCTGGACGATAGGAAAACTGAGGAGATTTGCTGTGCGATGTCTCCTCGCTGTACACACATAAACACACACACATAAACACACGCAGACACACACACACACACACTACTAATGTAATATATACGCTCTATGTATGTTCACTGCTGCTGGTTGAAGGCCTTTGTTTTCCCCCCACAGCTGGATTTTTTTGATCCGCTGATCGGAAGTTTTGAAAAATACAATCTACGTTGTGTGTTAGATTTGTGGGTAATGAACTTCTCCTTTAGTCCTCCTCGAGGTTTGAGTAATAAACAGACCTTTTAGTCTACTGAAGATATGTCTCAACTTCTTAAATTACCATCATGTGCCTTAATTATTTATGCTAACATTTTTCTAAACGTAGACGTCACTTTTGTACGGAGATGTCTAAGAGGGTTCTCGTTCATCAGCAGTAGTATGTTTCGTGTCATGCCTTGACTTTGTAGATGTCTTTATGTTTGTTCAGTAGCACTTGAGACAGATTATATGCCAATATTACATATTTTTTGTTGTCTTCAGTAATGCTTTAGATTACAGCTCCCTGATCCCGCAAAAATTCGAAAAATGTCTAGGCTGCAAAATTGTATGTCTGCAGGGTTAAATTTAGTAATTTTATCTCTGATTTTACAGAAATAGACATTATGAATGCTATTAAATATGTAATCCTTGTTATCCTTCCTCACTGAGGGATTAGTATGGAAATATTTAAGGTAACCCTATCTTAAAAAACATACCTGAGGAAGAGCTTACACCCCTTTTTTGACCACTTTTTTTGGAGCTACAAGCTTCAAGCCCTGGCTAGTACCTTGCTAACAAGTCAGCTAACTTGCTAACTGTTGTTGTAGCTACATTTTGACCAGTGACTAAACCTAAAATCTTCAGGTTTATGAAACTATTTCTAATTAAGATAAAGTTATAACCGAATTGTTTAGAATTCCTGCCAGTGTAGTTACTTGTATTTTGTAGCATCGCAACCGTTAGCATCAAAATAAGAGGTCTAAATGGTGGAAATGGAGAAATCTTGACCGTGCCTTTGGTTTAGTAACTTGACTATTAAAATGTTTTTCTGGGATTGCATTTTCAGGCATGTGTGTATTTAAATAAATATCTGTTTGGAGTATCAGTGATGGAAATTGAACAATATTAACATTTTCCCGGATCTACAAGCAAGCCACAAAACTGCACAAAGGTCTTCCACTCGCTCATGAAAAGACTGTCCTTTCTTATGCATCAAGTTTGGGAAAACATTGTTAAGGGCTATTAACTTGTGTCTGAAAGTTGATTCTTGACATAAAACTTGATGTGTTAGGACTCTGGAAGGTAGCACAGGTCTGATGGGAGCTGTAATCGAAGGTATTACTGATGGTTTGTACCAAAGACACTATAAAACTTGGTCATTGTATATTTTTGTCTTTTTATATATCATAAGGGATACGACAATGCTTGTTGAGGGGGGAAATGTAAAATGAAAGATGTAAGATTTTACAGAAATGTACTCTTTTTTTTTTTGTAGCGGGACTTAGAGTTTTATGAATAAATATTTAAGTTTGATTGAGAATCGTCTTGTGTTTCGCCTGTTTTTGTACAAAGAGAATAATCTTAGCTTGTATTAAGATTGCTGTTATCAGACTGTGTTTTATAAAGTATCTGATTACTTCTGTGAAATTCCCCAATTCACAATAATGTTGTAAAGTTATAACAAAATGATACATTTTATACGTATATATGTTAATTTGACCACCGTTATCTTTGCATAATCCTTTATTGACAACTGCAGTTGCGTGATATAAACCACACAATCTTCGTTCTACAAAATTCACAAGAACCATTCATGTAAAATAACAAATAAATAACCAGTTACATCAACCACACAAGTTATCCAATAAGTTTTCCAAACCTACATGACAAAACACTCAAGACTTTATATTAATGTCTTGACAACTTTCTTTCTTGCCCCTTATCTGTTTAGGTGTTTAAGATCCCAATCTTGGGATCAATTAAAGATTGATGTGAACATCAGTTGAGCAAAAAGCTCAAGGCTGTTATGGATATTAAAAATAATACATGTCCCATACAGCTATGAACTGTCAGATCCATCGATGAAGTAGAGCACAAACACCAGCTTTAATGATCAATTTCAGCACAAATAAAGCAGAAAAGTCCACATATCATTCACCTTCTGCTGTTTGTGCAGCCTGGTATCTGCTAGCTAGTGATAGCAACGTGGCTACTTGGCAAGCAAAATCCGCACTCTAGTTTGACTCTGTCGGCTTCAACTCATGAACAAAACCAAAAGCGCAGGTCAGTATGAGGAGTATTTATCAGTCTTTTCTTCATAAATGTGACTGTTCAACTTGTTGAGATCGCCAAGTTAGCGAGCTAACAACACATATAGTGCAGTTATAGTGCCGGTTTTCTTGCAAGACATCAGCTCTGATTTGTTGCCTTCATTGGTTGCGTTACCCAGACCTCACTCATAAGATTAAATCATAGTGTAGTGTGGTTATGTCTGTTTCTATTGCTGTCTGATACGCTGCTTTATGATCTGTAGTTACCCCAGTAAACACACCACCCTGTCCGGCCTCCTCTCCGGTCTTCTGCTGCTCTCCGTGCAATCTCCTGTCGCATTGGATGTATATAGCACAGAGTACCAGGGCCACAACGCTGTGGAGGCTTTCGTCATACAAAAATGATAGACGCAAGCCCCTCAGAGGCAGAGTAGGGTCAGTCTTGCAAGAAAACCAGCAAGATCCATAATAACGCTGGACAAACAGCTTTAGAAGCGTCAGAGTCAAGCTAAGGATTTCGTAAAATTGCTTTTTCTCCTTGGCTGAGCAACAATTGCTACAGCTGAGGCTTGTGCAGCTTGATTGACCTTTGATTCTCTGCTACTAGAGGTACATTGAGTTATTTTACAGGTTTTAATAATCTTTAAAATGTACTACACTGTAGCCATAAAGTGGCTACTAAAGAAGTTGAGGTTTCCGCTAAAACAAGGCAAAAACATTTCATCTGCCAGTACACCAGAAAGACAGAACACTTCTTGTGTAACGTAAGTCTTGTTTTATCTACAGTCTGTGGCGGATGTTTTTAAAACCATCCTGCCAGTTTTGAGTGTGATCATATCATGAACCTTTGCACTTGTTTCCATGAGTTAAATGTTTTCATGTCTATCTACAGCGTGACTTCTGTGACCTTTGCAGCACCTTTTGCCTCAGTTCCTTCTGTATTTTCTTTCTTCTTGACTTCACCCTTTAACTCCCCTTTTCCTTTCACTGCTTCCTCCTCCTCCTCCTCCTCCTCTTCCTCCTCGTCCAGTTGGAGGCTCCCAGAGGAAAACCTCATCCTGGCAAGTCCAGGGGGCCGCGCCACCTTCCCCAGCGAGTGTGGTGGGCAGTAATATGGATAGAAAACCTCCGGATCCGAGTCGCTGTAGCTTCCTGTTGCACCTCCAATCATGCATAGCGAGGTGGGTCTTTCAGGTAGAGGGGAGGAGTTTAGTGGGAGGTAGGTGGGTCTGGAGGGGCGAGTCAAGTGGGGGTAGTATCCAAGAGGCCGGAACTCAGAAGCTGGGTTAAAGGCAGGGTTAGAACTCCTTGAGAGATGAAACTTGACATCTGGTTGGCTCGCCACACGGCGAGGCAGCCCAGGGAGGAAATTGGAGTCATCGCTGTAATGCCCAGCCTCTGTGCGTCCAACACCCAACAGTCTTGCTCCATTGCTTCCTGGATGATAAACCCTCGCCAGTCCTAGCCCGCCTGAGCCGGAGGGACGGAAGTTCCTCCTGATTGGCGAGAGCGACGGGGAATCGTGGCCAAGTGGATAGAAAGGTGGCCGCGATAGGCCATCCATTGTCACATATTCCCGCCTCCTTGCTTGTGGGAAACGCTCCAATGAGGAAACAGCGACGTAGTCCGTCAAGTAGGGGTGTCGGTTGAGAGGTGAGGAACCTGCATATGGGAACGATGGGAGGACTGGGTGATATTGGTAGGCAGGACTATTTGGGTAGAGAAGAACCAACTGCTGAGCTGCATCTGGGTGTGGCTGAGGATTAGGCCGACGCCGTGACCGATTGCCATAAACTCCGGCTAGCCTCTGGGCTTGACGCTGCGCCCCAGTCCTTATCCCCCTCATATCCTCCATCACAGATGTGGAGGCGGATCTCATCTTGGGTGAAGGGGGGAACTGGTGCAGAGACGATAACGGGGTGACATGGGAGAGAGGCCGGTTCCTCTGGGTGACCTCAATGTATGATTGACTGCGTTTAGCCCCTCCTCCATCGATGTCCATGACGTCCACGACTCGGTGATGTGGTTCCAACTCGTCTTGACTGTGGACCGCCATGACGTGACTTGGCCGAGGGAACGGATGGGAGTGCTCGTACACCTGAGGAGACAAAGATTAGACTTTAGTGTTTGTCTGACCAACAATCCAAAACTTAAAACGAAGAAAAGCAGCTCAAAAATGACTCAAACGATTATCAAAATGGTCAACTTGTCATTTAATCTGCTAATAAATGTGGTTCTACTTTACATTAATGGTTTGAACACTGATTGGTAGTTTTTCTTACTTGTTTGGAGACGTCCGTAAGGAGATCAGGAGAAGATCGGCATTGTCTGGGATCAAAGTCTGACTGACAGTAGGTCCTGGATGAGGAGCAAGAAGACAAAAAGAAAAGATGATAATAACATTCAGATATTAACTCTATCTGCATCACTATCTATGTATTCTTTGGCCAAGCAGTCCAATATAACCTGCTTTTAAAATAAATTATCACCTCTCAAAGTGTGAAGGCTTCTTCTCCCCTGATCCCATACACTCGAGCAGCTGTTTCTGCGTCCGCCCACTGTCACACAGAATAATACATTAAATATAAATATTAAATAAGCTTCATAATCATCATTCAAGAATACAGCATTGACTTAAAACAACATCTTCGTACAACAACAATCAGCATGAAAGATTGTCCTGTAATCTGCCTGTCCTTAATCAAGAGACATTGATAATTGTATTATACTCACATCATAGCTCTCTGGATTGGAATCAAATCGTGGGATGTAGAGAGAATCCTGCCTCTAGTATTTTACCTGTATCTAAAGCTGGAGCCTTTACTGGACAGCAGTGTTTTGTGTATTGTCTTGGGTTCCTCTGCCAGTCTGAAGAAGGCGTGGTACTCTACGCAGTTCTTCCAGAAGGACTTGCACACATCTCGACTGGCCATGGAGAACTCTAGCGTGTCCTTACACGAAGGTCCAACTTTGTCGTGCAGTTTGATGAGGAAATGTTTGCGTTTGAAGCTCAGCTTTCGGATCTTCGCCCAGCTGAACGTGTTGATTTTGGTATTTCCCTTGAGAAAGAGAAGAAAAAAGATTTATGCTGATGTTTAGGGTGTAGCATCTATGCTTTTCCGACATTAATTTTGTTAGTTTTAGATTTACTTTGATGGAAAATTTGACCTGTTGGTGACAGTAGGTCACCCTCTGGATACCTTGAATGGCTGTACCAAATTTAATTCCAATTAAACCTATATTTGTTAAGACATTTCCAAGAAACAAAATAACACTATCATCCTGAGAGCCAAGCTGCCAATGCGGCTCAAAACAACCCTTGCTGGCTGAGTAGAAGCATGTCAGAAAGCCCTGCTGGCTCCTAGATTTATGGATGGAAACCATAAACCACATACCTGAAAGACCAGTACTCCAGAGTGCGTCACAGCCAGGTTGATCCTCATTCCCTCCCCATCATTGGCAGGGTGAGGCCTGATGCCGTACATGTCCAGCTTCCTCGCCACCTCCAGCAGGTGGATGTCCGAATCTGCTGGAGTCACACCTCTACAAAGAGACAGAAGGACTGAGGCCTTTGCGATGCGTTTACTCCTTTGTGGTGGCTGTGTTCAGGGTCAAAAACTTACCTGTGTTTCTTGTGAAACTTGATGATCTTGTGATCTAAATATTCCTGGTTGGGGACGTACTGCTTCATCTCTAAATGTTGACAGTCCAGCTCGTCATCATAGTCCCCTAGCTCTGCTGCAACACACACACATCAAATATACATAAACACATGTCTGTAACACCAGAGTTTTTTTTTAAAGAGTAAAGGCTCTGAAATGTACCCAAAGTTTTAAAGTAAAAAGTATCCCTCTGAAGGACATTTCTACCATTTGCCATTTCTGTGCAGAGCTAACTGAAGCTCACGTTATTTGGATTTGTCCCAGCTGTTCCTAAATGCACCACAAAAGATAGACTCTCATTCCCAGTGTGTCAAAAAGCAACACTGGGCTGGTAAAGCGATGTAAATAATCAATAATTCTCCTAATATGCATTCAGACTAAAGTACCATCCTGTTTTGAAAATGTAATACAATTATAATAGAATAAATATTTTTCTTACGTAAAGTACAGATATCTGAAACATCCACTCAAGTAGCTTAATGAAGTATTTGTACTTTGTTGCTTCCCACCTAAGCAAATATATCCAAATTATGAGTGCTCAAATCATAAAAGTATTTGATTACATCCCATCACTGCTGAAATGCTGAAGAAGAAACTAATGTCCGACAAATGTAATGGGACATTCCTTGACTACTAAAAAGTAACTACTAACTAATGTAAGTAGAAGCATAGAGGAAGCAGTATGTAGGAGTACCTCAAAATTGTAATTAAGAACAGTACTGCTGTAAATTGACTTAGTTACATTCCATAAAGAAACTAAGACTAAAACTATCAGACAAATGTAGTGATGGAAAAAGTAACAATATTTGCCACTCATATGTTGTTGAGTAGAATAAAGTTGCATTAAATTGACATTTGTACTTATTTAAAGTCTTAAAAACTGTAAATATACAGTAGATAACCTGGATATACAGTACGTGGCATTATTTGAGTAAATTGGCTTAATTACATTCCATCATTGCTGAAAAGTAACTCGTACTTTAAGCAGTTGGACAAACATATCGAAGTAAAAAGTACAATATGTGTCATGAATATCTTGACTTACACTGCAGTATGTGAGAGACCAGCAGGGCGGCGCTGTTGTCGTGACAGGTCAGACTGCCGTTAGACAAGTCCTGCTTTATCTGTAAGGCAAACAGATACCTACACACACACACACAAACATGTATAGATCTGACAAACATCCAAAGATTTATTATTGAATATAACGAGCAGTGTTACCTGGTGAGGCCTCTTTTAAGTTGTCCAGGATCTGGTGGGAAGAATTTGACTATAAACCTGAAGAAGAGGTCGCTTGTGTCTGACAGAGAAGAAACAGAAAGTAAATATTACAGATACAGAAATGAATAAAACTATGCAATGTTATTTCTGTGACTTACATTTAATCTGTTTGGCGAGCGGCTTCAGCAGCTCCAACCACACCTGCAGCACAGAGAACGAGCTTCAAGACAAAGAAATACAAAATGTTCCGAGTTTGTGTGTTTGTGTTTGACGTTCTCACGTAGTTTCCGTTGTGGTGTCTGAACTCCAGTCCAAAGTACTCCTTCTCCAGCAGTTTGAGGTGACCACACACTTTGTTGAAGAAGTCGCCGCCTAAAACCTTTTGCTGGAAAAAAAAAAAGAATTAAAAGTAGAGGAGAGAGAAAAAGACTGAGAGGGATAATTGGATTTTTTAATCGAGACCGTCTTAAAAACGGAAGTCCAGAAACACTCAGGGGACGCCAGACGACACGGTGCAGATCAATTTCCTCTGTTACTTAGTTTCTCGAGAGCTTTGCATAATGAGAGTTTGTGTAATTCAGTGTTACAGGTCGTTTGAAGACGAGGTTCAGTGTGAACGACCATTAAACCCTCCAGTCCTGTCAGCTGCGTTTGACTACTTTAAGCACTGTTGTGCTGCAGACGTCCTGTGCTTCAAGCCTACGAAGATGTTCGCTTGATCACATCGTCATGGTTTTAATAGTCGTGAATCTGTCAACAATAACTGTGATTTTGTCTTTTTAGTACATCATGCCGCCTTGGATTTAAGCCTCACAGAGCCACTAGTCTCTTGTTTTGTGACTATATGTGCTGAGTGAGACGTTTTACAGGTGAAAAGTAAACTTGTACATGCTCTCAGTTGGACAAACTACTGAAAATACTTTATTTTATATACCTACATATAATGTTTCCTTTGTTCCCTTTTACTGTGCTCCAATTTCTTGTTATTTATCAGTGTTATCACGAATTATGTGGAAAAAAACAGGCACTTTATCCATCAAGCTCTAATAACTCATCGATATCTGTAGGATTCAATTTGACATGACTCAATATTTTCACTTGTTTTAAGAAAAAAGTACTAAATTATAGGCCTATCATTTCTATGGTTTTTTTGCACAATAACTCTAATTTTTGACCCTGAACCTATTTGAAAACAGGTATTGTCACTTTTGACATGGCTGTGTGATTATCTAGTGCGATTTTTTGATAAACGCATCTAACAAACTTGTTTTTCTCCGATCAGTTCACCGTCATGTCAGCTGGTCGTCCTCAGCTTTCGGCCTCTGTCACGTCAGGTGTTTCCTTTTGATGAAGACGCAGTGAAGTCAAAGCGTTGCCGTTTTCAGTCCGATAAAAAAACGTAGGAGGGATGTGGACACAATAATTCCTCCTTTACATCTCTTCCTTTCTTTAATCTCTCCATCTATCTCCTTCTCCTCTCATCCCTGTAATTACCACCATGCCGTCTGTGCTTTGTTCTCTTACTGCAGGGACACAAGGTTGTTTTTTTAGTGTTTGCTGTCTGCTGGTCGGTGTTTAGCAGCCTGTCGGGGGTCACCGGGCGTCCCTCATTAACTTGTCATGAGTAAGCGAGAGAGAGAGAGAGCAGCTGGGACCGATTATAAAGAGAACACAGGCCTAACCGATGATTACTGGAAACAAATGGCCGCCTCCAGAGCAACAGACAGTCGGCTTCAATACAGCGGAATGTGACTTTAGAGTCCAATCTGCTGGACGGAGATAAAATATAACCGTCCTTTCTAACAAATGTCTAATAGGAAGATAAGTAAGTACAACCAAGCGTCGCCCATTGGTTACTGGCATACTGGGTTTGCATTATGGCCGTCGCCATCTTGTTTTTTTTTTAGCAGGAGTGACCACATTATGTACATATTTTTAACACCGTCATGTTTTAAGCAAGGTTGTAGCGTCAGTCGGGGTTTAAAACGCCAAAGTTAAAGTGAAAGTGGAAATGAACGTCGGTGTGGAGTGAGAGACGAGAGCTAACGCCTCGTTTCTACTAGCCTACATTAACTAGCTGAACACACCTGAACCTCCGACTGAGCTGTCTATGGTTGAGTTGCATTATGGGAAATGTGTATTTTGACGAGGAAGAAGAACACGCGGGATGAGAGACACGATATCTCTGTTCGTGCTGCATCGAGTTTGATCATTTCTTAATAAAATGTTGATGATTTCTCTTTCGGTGGAGTAGCGGCCTGTATTTAGTGGTGGTGGCCTTGAAGCCAGTTTTGGTACCGTGTGATCACAACATCACGTGACGCTCTGCGACCCAAAAAGACTCTTTCCCGTAAGCTTACATTGTGGAGTGGATATGGTTTTTTAAGCATCCCCTCTGAAATGACTCATTTTATTGTCATAATTTGGAGACATAACATTTGGAAAGTCTAGAAAAGCCTCATGATTAAATAACCTTATCACCATTCAAGATAGCCGGCTTCATGGACCCCACGATGCCGAAGCTATGCAGAACATCAGGCTAATCCAAACCCAAACCTAAATCCAAACACTTAAACCTAAAGGATTTGTTTTGTGACTAAATCTAACTCCGACCTACAGCACAGTGTCATCGGCGTACAATATAATACTGAAACGTTAGAGGTGAGTTAAGTTAAACGTATATGTAGTTTGCAGAAAGGCCGCCATTTATTCTGGTGAAGAGGTTGGAGTGGTGCCAAAGTAGGACATTTTTAATTCTATGTTTTAGTGGCGTAAAATGGTTTCAGATTAAAGGAGCAGTCTGTAGTTTTGGGGTAGAAATGTTAATGAGAAGAGAAAGATCTTCATCGGCTGACCCTTAAAGAAAAACACACTTTAAATCTGTTTTACTTTGTTTATATGTGGCGGACCCTGCCACCTCTCTAGCTTCACAAAGTGTTTTCCTCTTAGAACATCATGTTTATTCACTGATGGAACAAAATACATATTTCCGAGCTTTAGCACAACTTTAGTTCACTGTTCCTGAAACATTAACAATTATTTTTTAGAGACGTATTTCTATGAAATAAACCTGAGAGTATGTTTTATTTCACCTCATCTACTCTGTGTCTGTCCGTCAGTCATCCATCCATCCGTCCGCCACATCCAGTCTGATCATTAATTGGGGTTTTGCCTTGAAGGCTCGAAGATCAGACACACACACACACACGCAAAACCTATTTTTATGATTCCACTGTGTTTTTGTTCTGTCACAGTTATTTCCTCCCCGTTTTTCAGATACACTATATTTATCACAGGGTGGTTAGAGTTTATTTTAGCCCTCATCCATCCGATCCCTCCGTCCATTCATCCCTTTTTTTTCTTTCTCTCTTTTATCGTTCCTTCCTTCCTCCTCCTCCTCCTCCTCCTCCTCTTTTAAAGATGCTACTAATGTCCCGGAGGCCGCCGGGAGACAGACAGAAGAGAGAGCATGGGCGTGGAAAATGGAGCTACTTTGCTAACACAATACTGCGAGCCACACACACACACACACACACACACACACACACACACACACACACACACACACACACACACACACACAGAAATTGTTGGAGAGCAACAGAAAATACGGGGAAAGTCTAATATTATAATGTACGATCTCACGCACAACTACGTGTCTGATGTACACAATTACAAGGTCTGCATCCTACACACTCAAGATGGCAAACTGAGTCTGATGGCAAACGATACCTAAATGTTCAGTTAGCATCATGACAGAATGTATGTAATCGTATGAAATTTTTATATTCAGTGTTCTTGCATCATTAGTGTTTGAAATGCACATAAAGCAGACTGGTTATCTCCTGAAAAGAGGGCTGCTGTGTTAATGCCCTGTGACTCCAGAGATGAGCAGTAACAAAGTACAAAAATTATTTTATCGTACTTTTCAGGTATCTGTAGTGTCTCAGTTGAGTATTTATTTTTCTGACAGCTTTTTACTTTTACTCCCTACATTTTAACACAAATATCTGTGTCCCATACATTTTTATTTAAGGTCATTGCGCTGCACCTTCCCAACATCACAAGACTGATTTCAGCCTATCAGTGCCTGCAGCCCTCTGCTTGGATTTTATTTTTTTCTCAATTTTCTGATGGGCTCCGGACACTTTACCAACCAAAAATGTCAGTATTTGACGTCCTGGGAATGAGCCTTAATGATCAAGTATCTTGTAGTACATTTTTAAACAAGCTCAGTCAAATCCTATTGATTCTACCTGTAAGCAGTGGTGGAATTTTGTGTTACTTTATACTTCATTTATTTTTATAGCTTTAGCTACTAGTTACTTTGCAGATTGCACCAGAGCCAAAGTAGCACTAAATTAATTTAGTCAATCAAAATAAAAAAACTGATTCCTATGAACAGAAAAATGCTGAATATCGGATCTAATAATCGTCCAGATCGATAAATAGTCAGCCCTAGTATGTACATACATGTAAATAAATGTACAATTAATTTGTACTTGTGTTGTACATGTATTGCCAGAAAATCACTCTTGATACTGGATAACAGTTAATAGTAAGTAGCAACATTTTGACATGATGTCTTTACTTTTACGTATGACTGTCGTGTACTTTACACAACACTCCCTTTAAGTTTAATAGCCTTTAAATCATTAATTAATGTGATGTGAGGTTCAGTTGCACATAAACTGCTGGTCAAAATGTTTTTCAGAGAGATTTTTACTTTTATACTTTGTGTCTGTACTTCGACTAAAGAATGTTGTGTACTTTTGCCACCTCTGTACAGCTCAACTATACATTATTTGTGTACACTGTAGGGAATAATTACAGGCTGTGCTGTTTAAAGCTTCTATTGATATAAAAAATGATTATTTTTTTCTGTAAGTCAGTCCTACATAATGTTAGAACAAGTTGATGGCACTCAGGTGCACATTAAACAGGAGCTTCACCCCAGGAACATGTTGAAGAAAAGTACAACCTAAAGCTCTCATAAAACTCAGTTAAAGGTACAATCAGTCAAATGTGGCCCTTTGGTGACATCTAGTGGTAGTCATTGAAAACTACAACAACAGCAAGCGTGTCTAATGCTCTGTTCTACAGTGTATTGGATTTGTCGCACAAATTTCAAGCTTGGCCATGTTAGGTAACTGCTTCAGTTCTTAGAGAAAGGCCATCAGGCTGCTGAAACACTATAATTAACACTGGTGTGAGCAATATTAATATGCTAATATGCTACTCCGACATTATGAAATTTTACACTGAGTATCACTGCCTCTACCAAAACCATCACAGACCTTTAGTCAACTTGCCAAATTTGACCAACAACCAGTCACTTGCTTGATCAAATCAAACGGCAGCTTTGCACATGGTCGCAGGGAGAAGGGGCGCTGCAGCTGATAAACTTTGTGTGTAACATTGGC
This sequence comes from Spondyliosoma cantharus, assembly GCA_900302685.1. Lineage (NCBI taxonomy): Eukaryota > Metazoa > Chordata > Actinopteri > Spariformes > Sparidae > Spondyliosoma > Spondyliosoma cantharus. The sequence goes on along the minus strand of OMLP01007758.1, from coordinate 24,400 downwards.
CGAATATACAAGAATAATTGAGAATTTGTCGTAGACAGACTCACACAGTTTCTGGAGAATTTCACTCCCTCTTCATCTCTCTGCTGCTGCTGACTGTGTAGCCGTGGCTGCTTTGAGCTTCAGTATACTGATGTGCAAGTTTGTCGTGCACTGTAGTGTAAAACTAATAATAACTTCTATCAGATATGTTATCCTGGATATTCGAATTAATACCAAAAACATGAATGTGAGGCGTCATTAAATAGACTGACCCCTAAGCACCCCCATCTGTGACTCATTTTCAGCATCCCTGACTGTGCATCAATATTGTGGATTTCCATATTGTTTGTCGTGGAGTATTCTCAGTAATTACACCAAGCTAAGTGTTTCTTCTCATACAGATAGCAATGTGGTCATTGAGCCAACAGAGGAGTGATTAGCACTGTTCAGAAACATGTAAGAACCCTCCTTCAACCTTCATGGTTATTTTTGGAAAAGAGTCCGTCAAATATTGAGGACACCTTTCATGTGTTCAGCTGTAATCAAGATCACTTTCGCAACCACATCTTCCACTGATTTATAAGTGTGTGGCTAAGTTAAGTGCCACTCGCTCGAGAACATCAAGGTTGTGAGTGGAGGGAAAAGAGGACATTATTTATTTCCACCGGCGATCTCGGCAGCTTCAGTAATCTGCGAGGCCCCGTCCCTCCACTGAAGTTTTATTGGGTAATTGGTCAGCCCTCATTATCCTCTAAAATGGATAAGACTATGTGTCATACAGGCTTTCGTTTAGAGCCACTAGCTATTTCCCATGATCGCTCCTCTGCTTTTTCAGCAAGTCTGTCCTTGACTGATGGCAAAAACAATTACACCAGATACAAAGCATTCAGTAAAAATTCCCCTTGATCTCTTCTTGTATTGGCATTATTGTCTTGATAAAATGATATTCTCCCTCTTCAAAGCGTCTTCCTCTTTATCTTCATTGTTCATCAACCTCGTGTTTTGCGACTTAATGGAAAAAGAAAATATAGACTATCCACCAAACGAAACTTCAAATTCTAAGCTACTACTTCAAATTACAAGCAGTATTACCATCAAAGACTCATCAGTACCATTTCACTGGGATATAAAATGTATAGTTTAAAGGAAACACTGGGATCTAGACGTTACCTTATAATATCTAAATTGGGTGAAATCTTAAAAATCCCCACACTGTCATCACATTGCCTTCTAGAGATCATCTGTGTCCAAAAGTACTTTAAATGCATTGTCATATGTGTCACACTCTCACTTGTTCTGGTCTAAGCCTCAAGTGCAAACAGTATAATGGAGCAGTCACATCTGTCATTTATCTTTTCTAAGAGCAACACATACAGAAAATCAGACGTCAACGACAGAAATTCCACTTATTACACAAAGATCTAATATTTGCAACCTTTTAATTTTCGCGTCATGTATACATTACATGCATTTCTGACAGAGACTACAGTAAACTAGATTAAACTAGGTTGATCCTCGATTCCAGTGCTTTTTGTTATGTTGCCAATCCGATAAATGTAAGATAATGTATGTAACAACTGGCCAACAAATAGGGGCTGCATATCACCAGAACAACTGTTGACTGTATTATTTATATACACACATGCCTGTAGCTATTGTAGGCTTGTTAGCTGAGCAAGCTGTGCAGCTAGCTGGACTACATGGTGAGTGTTGGTTATTTGGAGCGCTGGGAGAAAGAGATTTTCAGGTCTGAGGCTAGCTGGTTAGCATGCTAACTTCAGTAGATGTCCTCAGCACAATACACAGGCGTCTTTGACATAACATCAAAAAACAATTGCACCTTCAATATGATTGCGTGACCACTGCATGTTACGCTGAATGTGTGAGGTACATGTTCAATTTAAATGCATACAATGCAAATGCAAGTTTGGTTCTGCCCGTCCCTTTAATTTGTCTTGTAAAGTTTGACACACCTCGAAGTGTCCCAGCTTGCATGTAAATACAATACAAATGGAAAAAGAAAGAAACAACTGAGACGTGAATGTTTTCACTTTGAAGGAAGTTTGTTTTTTCAGACAGTGAGTGACTGAGGGCGCGGGCAGTACCATGTTTGTGGAAGCTCCCACACCCAGTCAAATGAATTAGGTGGAGAGATGGTGACAATTTCAACAGCACTGTGAGGACTTCTGATGTTATGGGCCTCATTTTATTGAACATCCAGGAGTGTGTTTTGTGTGCTACATTAATCTGTAATTCAATAGTTAATATAAAGAAGTAAGTTACAAGAACAGTGTGGAAATGATGTAAAAACTGCATATTTCAAACATTTCTAAAAATGCACTGACTGTCAGCCACATGAGCTAAATCTAAAATGTGTTCAGCACAATAATATTAATTGAATGCCTTAATACAACCTAGACCCTAAGATAATGAATCATGTTGACATTCATGCAAGAAGAATTCATGAAAACATAAATATTAATGACCGTAACTAATATACAGATTACTTTTTCATTCCTTTTTCCCCTCATCTGTCTGCTCCTCAGGCTTGTCCCAGTCTTCAGACACTGAAGGTGCATCTTTCTGTTAAGATAAATTATGGAATCAGTTTTCATCCAGGGGTCAGTCTCATTTAAAAAGATCTATTAGGGATCTCTAATGAGCAGTATGTACGGTGTCATATTTAAGTTTGTTTGAAACTTTTACAGTAATACATCTTTTTTAATCAAATTTGCCAAAAGAATGCGTGAAATAATGTGTTGCACTTTAGGGACTCACCGCAGAGCTGTCTTTGCCAACAGAGCATGTCAGCCACTTGATGTACTCCTCTCGCACCTGGAGCACACAAATCAACAGTTCAATGCAAAAATAAGAAAATAATAATTCATAAGAAACCATCACACAAAACGAACAGCTACATCAGCTGCACAACACATCTTAAAATATTCAAATTATAACAGTAAAAGGAGGATGATGAAGAAAAAGAGAATGATTTAGCTGATGCCTACCTCCTTGTTGAGCAGACAGTGGACGATGAAGAGGAAGGTGCCCTGCTGGGAGTTGAGAATTATAAACAGGACCTGAAAGAAGAGATTCGACTGGTACAGGCCCAGAATCCAGGTACAGCCCAGGATGACGAACTGGGCCACGATCTTGAACAAAATCAATCTGTAAAAATCATTAGAATTTAATTAGTTCATAATATCAAATAGAGTACAGTATTTTCAACAGTTTGATTATGTTGACACCAGTCATCATAACCCCTACAATGAAGTCTGTGATATATTGTAATACTGTGTGCTCTGTGAATTCACACCAACTTTCCCGGAAACAGACAGTTCTGTTGAACAAGTCAAGCAATGCAATCCAGACCCAGATTGCAGATTTTTCATTGCAAAGCTATTGAACACTCCTGGTTCATACCTGGTGTCTTTGGATTGAGAAATGTCACTCCTCATGCTGGCCAGAGTAGGTCTCAGACTCCACAGAGTAGCAAGGAACAAAGTCCAATTCAGCTTAAACAAAAAAGACAAAAATGACAGAGAAACTGAGCAAAGATAGAAGAGCCGATTGCAAAAAAATCTAATATGTCTTTCTGAAGACATAGGCATTGTCAAAAGTAGGAAAGTGTAGTCCTTTTTAGAGAGTCATTTGTCTCAATGAGAATATCTTTGATATTGTGAGTTGAGGCTTACAGTGTAGAAACACTGCAAGGGAACAAATCGGCCAACATATTACCCAACACTTTCCGTAACTCTGAGGCTCGGTGCCAAGCAGCCCTTTTTTTTGTCTCTAATGCGGGCGGCAAATCACACACAAACTAAAACATTTTCTCATCTACAGACATTCCACAGCTTGTTAAGACTACACTCCCATGCATACCACTGCTTCACTTTTTGTGATTTTGGCAGATCAATGTGCAGTGTCCTGGCAAATTCCCGCCTCAATAGCATTTAGTTAACATCTTCCTTTTTTGCCTTATTGCCTGTTTTCTCATATGTTTGAACAGCCATATCACTCACATCCAGCTTAAAAAGACTAGGAGAAAAGTTTTGTCTGTGTATTGTACTACATGCAGTTGGATTGGTCGATTTCTACTGAGTTGGCATATGGACGATGGACATTGTCCACAGTGAAACATCGGACGATGAGATTGTTGCTGTCAGGACACCCAGCTGAGCAGGTTTAATTAGAATGAATGGGACATGCAGACACAACGTGAATGCATTGAGCAGCAACAAAGTTCTTTTAATTTCTTCTCAAACATGTCACAAACCCCAACAACTCCTGTCTTTTGCCGACTCAAGGACACACTACTGTTTTTTTTTACTCTCCTTGGAGGGGGGACTTTTAAACCACGTTATGATGGTACAGGACTCAGTCATTTATGACTTCCAGCTATCAGGGATGGACAATGGCCTCGTCCATTGGCCTGTTCCGAATTGGTCTTCATTGGGAGAGCTTCAATCTGTACATCTTGTATCGCCTTTAACATGGTCAACAACAACATTTTGTCAGTGTAAGTCTTGAAGTGCATGTTGGCTTGTTTTTTGTAAGCTAAAAATTGGTTGATGTTGATCATGTTTCCATTTAAAAACATTAGATGCAGTTGCTAAGATCCAATGTACTCACTCCAAGGATAACTATCACAGGGCCTGTCAAAGCCCAGTTGAAAAGGCGCTTTGTAGAGAGCCAGCACCTGCAACAGAATCAAACAAACAATCCTTTCAGCCCAAATGCCCATGAGACAAACAGGAGAATATTAATTGGTACATGTATAACTGTTTGTCCTACTCACGCGTCCCCCTCAGTCGCACCATATCCATCAGAATACACCAATGCAGAAACACCCACAATCACGAATGGAACACCGTAGCCAATCACGTAGAGGAGTGGCCTGGGGAGGCCATCTCTCTGGATCACCTGCACCTTGGAAAGCCTTCTGACCAACAGGTGGAGCTGTAGCGCCTCCAGCAGCATCCACACAAAACTTGCAACAACTAGGAAGTGGAGAAGGCCCGCCATGACAGTGCAGGCCAGCTGTGGAGACACATGATAAGTATCTTGAAACCAAGCTTCATGCACAAGAGTTGCTTTGCATGTTAGTCCTGCTCTACCTCATGTTCAAGATATCTGTCATTCCACAGCAGCAGTAGATGAGATAAAGCAAGGCAGAGACACATGTGGAGACGGGCCGTGTTGTTGATCTTGGGGTTCCAGCTACACAGGAGGAAGGTGAATATGGCCAAACCGAAGAAGAACAGTCCAACAATCACACACACTCGGTTTAGCCACTCCAGGAAGGGATCCTCTGGTGGTGGCTGAGAAGAAGGAAAACAACAACTTGCCGTACCTACTACCCTTATCATTTTGAAAGACTTGTGTCCCAGACAATCTAAATGTGATATACCTCCCCAATCTGCATGATGAGGGCAAAGGTAGAAAGGTGAGAGCAGCTGCACACTGTGTAGTTTTCATCAGAATACGCAACCCAGCAGCCTTCTACTGACCAACGCTTCGTCTCTCCACTATTTCCTCCCTCATCTATTTGTCCCTCCTCTTTGTTCTTGCTTTTGTCTTCCCAGTAGACACACGTCACTATGCCAGATTCAGGTACTTTCTGAGACAGCGAGAAAAACAGAGATCAGACACATAAAAAGTCTTTCTGGATATAAATACAATTTTTAGATTTTGGTTGATGTTGTACCTTTTTATGTTGGATGGTAAAGTTGACAGGCTCGGTCAGGTTGGTGTTGTTAATTGCCGGTAAGATGGCAGTAAAAACATCAGAGTACATCTCTGTCTTGTTTTCAGTTTGAAAGTATTGATGACTAAGGAGACTCTCCATCCCATTTAGTGTCAGAAAGGCAGCTGCTGCAGAACCTGGGAGTGTCCACATGATACATGAACAAACATCTCCGCCAATCAGCCTGAATACTAAAACCATTGAGTGAAGTGAAGTGAATAAAAATGATCATCTCGCAAAAATGCAATGTTCTGCTGGGAACCCTTTGGTCCTGGCATTCATGTGGATGCCACTTGACACGAAGCACCCACTCAAATGTCGATGCAGACCAAGTGCACCCTCCATGGCAACGGGGGTCCCTATTGGCAGTGACCCCCCCTACAGGACAGTGCACCCTATCACACCGCAACAACTGCTCAGGAATTGCCCCGACAATGTGACAAAGAGCACAAGGCATTGACCTGGCCTCCACTTTGCCCTGCTCCTAATCCAGTCAGGCATCTACAGGACATGCTAGAACAAGTTCAATCCATGGAGGCCCCACCTTGCAGCCTGCATAATGCAAAATATTTGCTGCCAACACCTAATTGTCAGACACAACAGGATGACCCCAGAGGTCCTTTGTCCATGCAGAGTCTGATCCACAATGGGCCTCCATAGATCAAAGTTGTTTGGAGACATTCCATAGATTCTTGATCAAAGCGGCATCCACATGAGTGCCAAGACCCAAGGTTTCTCTGGAAAACATTTAATGGTGACCAGATTATCTTTGTTATTCACTTTGCTATTCAGTGATTTTAATGTAATGACTGATCTGTGTATAAATGTTGATGACAGTCATTCTTTCCAATAAAGTCTCTCTCACCATTGTTGGCACTGGCTAAAGCCTGCAAGTTGATTTCCATGGTCTGTCCTTGAGCAGAAAGACTTGCACTGCTGTTATCATGAGTCCCCGGGCCAATGACTTGTAAGCTCAAGTCTTGCACATGGATAAACAATACAGCATATTTATATTCCCGGAGGATTCAGATGTAACCCATGTAATCTTAACAAAAGGAAAATTCTCTTACCAACTGTTGGGGATTGCAACACTTTTTTGGTTTGGTTCTGAGTTGCTGGTACCATTGAAGCAACCAGGCGGTCTGAGATGTCCAGGATCACACTGCCGGTCTCTGCATCCCCTTCACTACTCACCTTGACTGACCTGGCACGGGGTCCAACACCTGACACTTCCTTCAGGAATTTAAGTCATTGTGATGATTAAATAAACAGGTTGTGAAAAATACAAAAATATAAAGCTCTAAATTTGTTGGATGTTAAGTACCATAGATGCAGCAAAGCCGTTTGCCACCGTCTGCAAGACACCAAGAAGGACAGAGAGAAGAGTGTTACAACATAATTGCAGTGTCCTCCGCACATCACATTACATTACACCTTAAGGCAGTCAGAAACTGTGCAAACTGTCTCAATAATTAAATCATACTTTTAATTTCTCTTTAGCTGATCATTGGCTAGCTTGCTAATAGCTTAAATAGAGGCACCCACAGGCACCTTTTTATTGTTTAATCTTTTTTTTCGAATTTGGTGTGTCGATTGTTGTCAAGGTTTTAAGATATTTTTACTAGCTTTAAATTAATCACAGTATCAATAAATAGCAATCAGTTATGCACAGAATTATTTGTCACAAGCTATGGTTTTCTTCATACCGCTTCTGGTAAGACGACACCTGAGTTGTTCTTAAGTTGTTGATCCATGTTGCCAAGGAAAGCTCTCTCTTTTGTCTGACCCTTGAATAAAAAGTGTTTGTTTAGTATTTGTTCAATATACTACACTGTAAGGTGATGATTTAACATTATTGTTTTCAGAGAAAGGTACTTTGTAACTTTTTATCATCTCAAAATCATCATGTTCCCATTTCACAATAGTGAGACATTATTTTGTTATCAGGGAGCAGGCTTGGTAAGTGCTAACCACGACACCAAGCCCATTTCAGTACTGGCATCTAGATATTCTTGTATTAACATCCTAAAAAGTTTAAAAATTAAAAAAATTGAATAATCTATCTGGACGTACCTCTGGGGGTTTGATTGCATCTAGTATCTCTTGAAGACCTGCCAGCAATTTAGAAAAAACATTTACATGAATGTATCATTTTATCTTTCTACAGTTCTTATATTTTTGGATTAACTTTAAATTGACTCGGCTCACTTTGGCAAAATGAAACTCCCATTTCCCACACGATTCCAGTTGAAGGGAAGAATCCATCAGGACAAGAACAATAGAAGGTCCCAGGTACATTTGTACACACAGTTTGTCTACCACATATACCAGGCGTCTCACTGCACTCATCTATATCTGTAAAGTGGGAAAACACACAGTTAAACACACAACAGTAAGATATATGATGGTCAAATCAAAAGACACACATGTGGTGAACATGTTCACACACCTGTACATGGGTTAGAAACGCTGGCAATCACGTCTGGTTTGTTCAGCCGAAAACCAGGAAAGCAGGTGCAACTGTAAGATCCAATTGAGTTTGTGCAGTTGGCATCAGGACCGCAGACAGTAGCATCTTCGAAACACTCATCAACATCTGACAAAAGCAAGATACACAAATGAAACAATAAAGCAAAGAGCTTTGTGTCACACTTGACGTCTGTTGTAGACCATTGAACCTGCAGCTCTCCATCTGCTTCAAGATGCCAGAAAACATCTTTCATCTGAAAAACCTGCATTCAAATACCAATACAGATGTTGGTCTCGCTGGGTTCTTCGGCTCGTTCAGTTGGTTGGTAACCCGTTTCACATGCACAGGTGTGAGCTCCAGGTGTGTTGGTGCAAACAGAATCAGGACCGCAGATAGTTGAGTTGAAGCACTCATCGATATCTGAAAATGGGACGGTTACTGTAAGTGAGTCTCATTGAACTGAACATTGGTCCAAATCACATTTGCCTGGTACATTATATACAGTCAAATTCAAACTTTGACATGAACAACTCGCTTTTCCCAGCAAGCCAATAACTCTTACATTTTTTCCGAATCAAGTGAAATATGTTTCCAAAGTTTTTTGTCCATAATCTAAGTTATTATACTATTTAAATAGATAAAATCAGAATCAGAATAATCTCAATGCTTAAATTTACCTGTAACCAACATGGCTGAGTAAACGAAGTGACCCTTACAATGTGTATTTGTTCACGGTGTGGTGCATGTTGATGCTCCACATATAGTGTAGTCTAGTATTCATTAGTATACAGACCCTGGCAAACAGGGGTTGCGTCTGGTACATTCTGGTATCCTGTATGGCAATCACAAACGTAACTTCCTGGGTTGTTGGTGCAGGTCCCATCATCACCACACACGTTGTCAAGACACTCATTATTATCTGTGGTGAGAAATTGACAACAGACTCATATCAACCATTCAAAACATGTAACTGCATCAGAGAGAGAGAGAGAGAGAGAGAGAGGCGGAGATTTTTTTTTCACAGGGTACCTTTGCATAAATTGGACGATCCAGGTGGTAATGATAGATCTGTTGCGTTGAATCCATCCCAACAGGTGCAGACGTAAGCTCCAATGGTGTTATCACATTCGGAGTAAGAACCACAAATCCCTGAAGTCTTCTCACACTCATCGATGTCTGCCAAGATAAATAATGGACAGGACTTTAAATAAGATACATAATGAACAAAAAGCATACTTTAAAGGTGCAGTTTTGTAGTCTGAATATACTGAATGATGTAATAATAATAATGAATTAAGATGTACTTACCAACACAACCGTATGAATCTCCAGTGGGAAGGTGTGTCGGGGGGATTTCATATCCAGAAACACAGGTACAGCCTCCACCAGTTGCACACTGAGCAAGTGGTCCACACGAGCCTTGATCACATGAAGTATGATCTGAACAGACATAACATGATTGCAACACCATCATATAATAAATTATTATTAATCATAGTTTTCAAAAAAAATATGTTTATCCTGTGTAAAAGCTGGTGAGTATAGGCAACTAACACAACAAGTAGCAAGTAGAGTCATGTCATTTTCCAACTCGAAATATATTTTTCAAAGATTAAAATTTTGACTCAATTGGTAAGCGTGATATTATAATTTTACACATGATTTGTATAACTTTGTTCATTAAAACAAGCTTTACCTTTACATGACAGGGAATTTGAATAACAACAGTCACTACTCACGAGTTATGTATGCCATATCACTTCTATCATGACTTGCTGGTTTGAATACATAGAATCCTCCAGGACACAAAGCAATGCTCACTGATATACCTAACCCTGAACAGCTGCCATAATAAGCATATGCAGTCCCTGTTGTGGGGGTCACAGACTCAGTAGTTGGATATGAAAATCCAATACGAATCGGATATGTGGTGCCACCACGATGATTTCCTGTACAGCCTGTAACAACTCTGTCTCCACCAATGCCCGTGAAGCGCCACCAGTTGTTAATAAGATGTGTGTCAGTTTTTGGATATCCAGGGAAAGAAGTAGATGTAAAGTCTTGGTTGCGCCATGGTTCAGTTATGTTGGTGTATCCATCACAAGAGCCTGCAAGGAAAAAGGAAACACTGGCAATATTGTTGATTTAATTGTTATTTCAGCCATTGTTAGAAGATTTTTTGCATTGCCTGTTAGTACATAAATTAATATTATCCATACCAGGAGGAAAGACACAAGAGACAGGGATGACAAGGAAGCCTTAGGAAAGGAGAAACAATGGAGAGTTAAGCAGATGTCAGTGGCTTTTCGGCTAAACTTTGTGTAAATTATGCACATTTAAAAAATCAGACAACTATAAAATGAAGAATCATGACAAAGTAACAATGAAAAATTATACTATTCTTTTAATATAGATAGGTATATTCAGAAGAAGCCCGGCACATGCAAGGTGACACATTGGGATGTGTACACATTTAACCACAAATGAAAGACTTGTTTAAGTTCCAGTAATGTCTTTATTAAAATGAATTAAAAAGGGTATCATCAACTTTAATATAAAATCATTTTCTGTTCAAACAACTTCATGTTAAAAATGAACAGCAGTAACATAGGAGCACTTACATTTATTAATTAATTCATGGAGACGGGTCAAAAATGCTCGCCTCACTTAATACTTGTGAATTTTCGCACATCTATACAAAAAAAATAAGAATCAACTTACCCAGGAGAAGTGAGGAGACACAGTAGCTCATCGTGACATCTCAAATCCACAGGTCAGGTGAGACTGTCTTGAAGTTATTGTTAAATTTGCAACCCCCCAAAATTGTTTTTAAAAGCTTTGAGGCTAATGTAAAAAACTATGCAAATTCCCTGACGCAAAGTGTTGAAGGCCACCTCCATCATCTAAGCAAAGGGAAAGTTAGGAGGAGAAAAAGGGAACAATGCAATCACTTAGCACTTCTAATACAGATTTGTACCAAGACCACAATTCCGGTACCAAAGTTTGATAAAGATGTTAAGTGTTTTAATGCTGCCCGTGTCCTGTTCTGTGTTGTGCTGATGGTGTATCATATGTATTGTGCACACAGATGGCTACAGGGTAGGTGCGCATTTGAAGATTGAGCTCATTCAGTCCTAGTGTATGTCAAAGGGATTATAAGTACAAGTAAAACAAGCAGAGACATCGGAAAGTTATGTAAAATAAGAATCAGTGTCACAAAATGTTTTTGATGCATCTAATGTATGAGCCTAAGCCATGAGGCAGGTTACCACCTTCATCTGAAAAACATATAACCTAAATAGCAACTTCTTTCCTAATTTTTTATTTATGTATGTTTAAGACAAATTCGAAGGACACATCTTTTCAGCTTTTCAAGCAGTTTCAGGCTGATATTAAACCATGAATCATAACCTATCTATGTATTCTGATAATTTGCCTATACAACTCTAAAGAGGAAAGACACCTGTGTTTGATGTGTGCGTGATTTCGTTTGGATTGTTCAAGCCACGTCGGAGTCACTCACACATCATTCAATCACATCAATGAAGACATGGATTCACTCACCTGTGTGCACTAGCTATCCCACACTCAAAAACACCCCAAAAACTGTTTTTCTTTGAAGTGCACATGCAAAGAAACAGAAGGCAAATCCACTACAAGGGAGGAGAGTGATGCAGTCACCAAGCACTTCTGTTGAAGATGTGTACCGTCACCACAGTTGAGGTAGGTTTAATATGCCGTTACTGTCGTTTGACAGGCATATTCCTTCTCCACAAAGTTTAAGTTTGTAAATACAAATTCAAGCCTGTTGTGCACAATTAAACACTATCAGAACTTCAACTCTCAGGTTGTTTGTCTCAGGTTGTCAGATTGCTTGCAACTGAGGCTTGAAACAGGGCAATCAGAATGTAATGACAATACAATATATTGTGTTTGTGAAGGGACAGTGAAAGTACAAAGGTAAACAAACAAAAACCAAAAAATGAAACTTGGAGGAGGATGGGTCTCAGCCAAAAATAGACTCCATTAACTTTTGGTGCAGGTCCAAATACAAGGACAGATTCAGGAATACAACTGGATGCAGATCCTACTAAAAATCTATCATTCTTTCACAACACAATTCAGATTAAGATTCCATCTGTATTGTTTTGTGGTCCTCGCGTTTGGCTGTAACAAATCTGCTGATCTCAAGTTGTGGTTAAGCAGGTATGGGCGGATTAAAATTTGCGCTCTACTGACTGTCATTCTAGTTATTGCAATGAACATATATACATATGTAGAATATAGTAAGGATGTGTACTTTTATGTGCTATATGTATGTGAATGATTTACATGCGTTGGTGTGCATGCGCATGTTCTGAGCAATGGTTAAATAATGCATACATGTGTCTTTTGTTTCTTCATCACCTTACCTGTTGTAGTAGCAGATGCAGCCGAAGTTAAAAGAGCAAGAAGAACACCTCGCAGATGAATCACAGAGTTTACTAAAGCATTCAATAAAATCATACAGCACAAGTAATGAAGAGACAATCTGATTTTACTGGTTTTATTCCCTTTCCTTTAATGTAATACATTGTGTTACTTAAAGGGGCACTGTGAAGTTTTGGAGAAGAAATTCAATTTCATAATTTTGATATTTACAATATTAATGAGGTGATAATACAAAGTCATAATTATTAATATTTTCCATAACTGAATAAACTAGCTGTTCTCAGGGGGAAACAAGGTCATCAGAACACTGTTTGAACGGTGGAAGGGTCCGCCACATATAAACAAAGTAAAAATCTGTTGTCCGTTAAGCTCAGTTTGTTTATTCAGTTGTGAAAATGTAGATAGCTTGTTTATTTAGTTTGTTTGGACAGTCAATGAAGATCTTTCTCTTCTAATTAAAACAAGTGCCCGCACCAAAACTACATAGTGCACCTTTAACGTGTTTATGTTTATTTAAAGTCCAGTGTGTGCATTAACTATTTTGGCAGTTCCATCTTCTTCATACATTTTCCAAGAAACTTCATTCAAGCGTCACTTGAGTTATGTTTTAGCAACTGTACGCTTACATTGTCTCAAGGGAGGTTATTTTACTGGGCAACTCTAACGCTAAAAAAACATCTGAATCAACAAGGCATAAGTAACAATATTAAAGCAAAGACTAAAATGCATAATGAGAGTGATACATGCCTGCTTGATGAGCATCTATAGGTTTGTTTAGCAACGAAAATACATAAGAGGTTATAAGATAACTTACAGTATTTACCAAATGCAACACATGCAAACCCATAACCAATATTTTCCACTTATTTTCTTTACCACGCACATTCCTGTCTGCCATCTGTCTCGTTTCATGCCGTGACAGAGAAGAATTTGCAGTATGCACTGCAGGTCTACCGTCGGTTGACAAAGTCTTCCCCTAAGTTAATCACGTGTTTCAGCGCGCTCAGTATCAGTGTATCAGTGTCGTCATCCGGGTCAATCTCTGAGTGGTAGTTCTTCACAGGAAAGATGCATTTCACTGGTATGCCCAGCGACTCACTGAACACCTCCATCTAAATTTGAACAATTTGACATATAAGAAAAGACAACAAAGGGCAGATTAAAGGCACATTTTTGTGTTAGAATATGTATAATATAAACCAACTTGAATAACAACAAAGCTTTTAGAATGACCAATAGAAACGTACCTGCTTCTTCAGGTACTTGCTCATATATACATTTCTTATATTTGCTTTGACCTCTGGACAGGCTTCGTCAATTTTGGTGAGAACAGCCAGTTGGGGAATCCCTGCAGATGCAGAGCAGAGTCTGAGTCAATTTGATTCAGATTATATCATAATATAATATATGAAACCCAATAACTAGCCCTAACATTTACCTATATCTCTGGCTGCAAGTCTGACCTCCCTCATCTTTGCCACAGATTCAGCACTCAGTAGATTTACAGAAGCGGCGGGGATGACACAAACCAGAACATGAACTCGGTCCTTCAGAGTTGGGGCTTTGTTGTAGTAATTATCATCTTCAGATATCGCAGAGAGAGGATTGAACTAGAAAATAACATTAGATTAAATTAAAGAATGACTTTTGCATTTAAATATTTTATGTGTGCTTTCATGTAAATAAATGAGCTTATTCAAAACAGATCACATAATTGTTTAGTATTATTGAAATATATTGAACAAGGTTTGTATGTATTCAGCAGTTGTACATTGTAACCGTCTTTTATGTGTCCTTTCATGGCCAGTTTCAGGTCCTCCACACCGACTCCTCGGTTAGTTTCCTTCTCAAGGCCCATTATGTCAGTGAAGACAAAGGGGTACACTGTCTCTGGTCCACCTCTTTGGATTTTGAAAGTTCTGTACTATAAAACAGAAGCGTGCAGGTAAAATAATGACAATGGTGCCACCTATTGGATGATGACTGTAAAGCAATTTGTCTGCTGCTCACTGGTTTCGTCATAACTCATCTCCTTACAATGATAACTGCAGGTGCACAAAATATAAATTATGAATTTAAAATACACAGTGAAAGCGTTGTGAAATGTTTTACAGTGCATGACATACAGTATATGACCTTTGATTAAACCATGGTCAAAATTGATCCATACTTCTTTGGTGAAGGTCTCCTGAGAGACTGCATCTTCCAAAGCCTGACTAGTCATTCTGCCTTGTAAAAGGGTGTCGACGGAGTTGATGAAACTGGATTTGCCAGAACCGGTTGGTCCATGAAGCATGATTCTGAGCTGTTCGAGCTCCTCGTTATGAGGCTCATAATCTCTCACAACCTGCAGGTCTCTGTCTTTGCAGCTGTTTGATAAAGAAATTTGGATTTGATTTTAACAAAACGTTTTGCACATGTGTGGCTGCCGCTTAGTCACAGACACCACAATGTTACTGAGACTGACAACAAACAAATGACATAACAAGCTAACGACACATGACTCACCCCCATGGTATCTTCCTCCATTGTTCTGTCAAAGCTGACAAGTAAAAAAAATGTTGGTGTCATATTTGAAGCATATGTCATTTGAAGCATATGTCATTATCCTAACATGATTACATTACATTATTTTTAGTGTAATGTAATGAATTATTTAGAGTATCTTACTGTCAGACTCACTCTGAGGAGACTCTGGGCAGTCTGGTTGTTTAAAGAATCTACTTAGCATAGCTACAATAAGAGAACACAACATTTATTAAGAAACACTTTTCAATGAACATTATTCATTGATTATAACTAAATCAAACATCAACAGAATACCTGAGCCTTGCAGTTTCTCAATGTTCATTTGTAAATTCTACTTGAAAGAAAGATTTTCCAACTCCATGAATTCATTGATACAGTTCAAACAGTCGATCATCTATCACACAAATCTAGCTCAAAATGACTAAATTCTTCAACTATTTTCGTTTTATGTCTTTGTTTAATCGTTCCATTTTAGAAACTTTCATCTCACACGTAGCAAAATATGTTATTATTTTGCAGCAAGGTGATACACTATTATGTTGTGCACACGAATACTTAAAAAAGTGAGAAAATGTAAAAGATAGAACTCAAAAATAAGTAGTATTTTCTATCAAAAAAAGAGGTGTTACAGGTAAAAAATCTTAACTGTTACTAAAAAAACACAATATTTGACTTCTTACTAAAAACTGTACAACCGTATTTATCAGTATAACTATAAAGAGGAAATGCTCACCTGAAGACTTATGCCGATAGAAAGAAGTAGTGATGGGTTACCTCAAGTAGCCTAAGGATTCTGTAAAGTTGAGTAATTAAGCTTTAATACTGTACTCCATGTTCTTTTTTACAAAATACATGACTAATAATAAAAATGATACATGACTTAAACACAGTTTCTTGTGCACAAATTAAAGCAGTTAGTACTGTAGCCATGAGTTGATGTACCTCATCTAGTGAATTGATATTTTTACTCTACCTGAGAGTATCCAGCAGTGCCTGTTGATAGCTGGCACATATCTTTGAATGTTAATAATACTTTCAGTTTCTCACTCATGAACTGATTTGTAAGATTTGTCCTCACTGACAATAGTCTAGCCCAGGTATGCAGGAGCATGCGGTCAGGTGTGTCACCCATTAAAATGCAGCGTACCGTGACCCAAGTAAGCCTAGTGTCAAATTTTGGAACTCAACTTTAATAATACATAAACTGAAACAGGGACACACACTTTAAGTTAACTTAAAATGAACATTAAAATTTCCACTTTAACCACCATTATAGAAAGCACACTTTAAGCACTATTATGTAGAAATTGCTCAACAACTTCAGACGTGTGTAATGTCGGTGCCAAATACCAACAAAACCCATTACATCATACCAGTTTTGTCTGGTCTTTGTCTTTTATCTGCATTGAAAGCTATAATCACTGCATCACTGCAATGAATTCTGAGCCACAAAACGATTACAGAAAACAAAGTCACTGCTGAAAGAGTGAATGGTTGCGTTGAGAGCTCAACCCTAGATCAGTATCACAGGAATGATGTGGAGCAACAGTTAGAGTCCTGCCTTTACACAATCAGGGCAGATTCATTTTCACTTTTGTATGTAAAGAAAAAAACTGCTCTGCATCTTTATAGAAATCAACATTATGATATAATATAGAAGGAGACTGGCAATGATGGCGACATGATTTAGCAACGTTACATCAGTTTAGCGACCGCTATTTTAATGATGAACAAATAATGTTAAACAATTGAATGTACAGTCAATATTATACAAATTGATTCCAGCATAAGATTAAACACTGACCTCTGGTGGATGTTTGTGGGCACATTTTTTTTGAAAACATTACTGTATTACTGTAAGGCCACCACTTATTTTCTATTTTTCTTACTCGAGCAGAGGCTGCAAATTGAACCCTTGGCAGATGGAGCACAGGTGTTATATAATGCTTTAACAGTTGGTTCTGTGCATGTAAGCACTCAGTCTACACAGAATGACTTCAGAACAAAGAAACATTTATTCATTCATTCTTCAAACAGATGTGTTGGATAAAAGAATCGTTTACCACCCATTCTTTGATGGGACCATCTGGCTTTCAAGTGTATCACGTAATAAGCTAGTGAGTAATAGAATAACAAATTGTGTGGGATTTGTATTGTATTTGCATATAACCATGTTGATGTCATGATTCTCATCATGGCAGCCTCTCCCTCTCCAGTTTTTGGCTGGCTGGATCTCTCTGTGTGTTTCCCTTGTGTTCCCCTGTCTGTGTCTCTGTGTGTGGGCGTGGCTAACTCTCTCAGCAGGCAGCACCAGGTGAATCCCATTCAGCTCATCAGACCTCAGCCATAAA
>OMLP01007753.1:22835-26579 GCA_900302685.1 Spondyliosoma cantharus | reverse complement strand
AAATATCCTAAAATAAAATGCCTCTCTGCCTGAAAAGGTAAAGTAAGGAGCAACATTTTTATTTAGAGATTCTAAATGCACACATATAAAGATGTTTCATTTTTCATTGTCACCTGCTTTGGATAACTCAAGGTTTACTGTTGAATAATCCTGAAATATCACTGCCGTCATATCTCCACTGCAGGTGTGTTTTCTTTTTTATTCCCTCTTACTGAAAGTTATACACGTTATGTTCGGAAAAAGAACAAAAAGAGCGACATCAAGGATTGACTAGGGCTGTTAACATCATGAAGGACACCGAGGCCATGTCCTAATTTATATGTCCAATTCCATTTTTCACAAAGTGGCACCGCTCTTCTCAAAAGGTGAATTAATGGTCTTTATCGGCATCTTAAAAGCCAGCTCTACGGGAGTTTCTACAACATTTACAGACGACAAGGTTCCACAGTTACCGTCGATTATCAGATAAAGGGGGGAAAAGGTAGGCTTAGCTTGGGTTTACTCCAAGCTATTTCCACCATGTCGTTCTTCCTATAAGAAGGACTCTTTTTGTTGCTCATGAAATAAAAATGTATGTGAAATGACTGCAGTCATGAGAGAAAAAAACAAGCAAACCTGTCTCGTAGAGGGGTTTAAAAGCTACTAATGTGCAGGTTTGGGCACCTATAGAATTTCAGTGAAGGTTAGGGAAAGACTGCAATCTCAGTTAAGTGTTGTATAGGCTGTGGTGGTCAGGGTCAGTGAAATCTTCCTAATACACCAGCATGGTTCGCACAATCTATTCATATGCATAACCAGCTCTGTTCCAGCTTGATTTTTAAAGCTACAATGAGCTCAAATCGAGTGATCTCAGTAGTTCTTTTGCGAAAAGGGGGAAATTATTGTGAATGATCAACGGCACACCGTGGCTTGATCCCATTTCACCCCCTCCCCTTGTTTTTTGAATGCCCCCTTGCCCCTCAGAACACAAATCAAGTTGCATCAACAACTAGCTAGTTGGCCTTCCGAGACGTCAGCAAAGCAGCAGTGATTGTTTCATGTTTGTTGTCAAGAAAAGGACCATAAAACATTGAAACTATTAAGTTCTCGTAACCCTAGGACACCCTATCCCTCGGCTAACCTGTAGGGGCAAGAGGTATGTTGGGACTGGGCCTTTAACGTGCTTTAAACCGGGAAAAAAACAGATTTGTTCAGCACCAGCACCAATGAAATATTGTGCCTTCTCTTCCCAGTACCCACCCATAGAAAAACGGCGGATCCTCAATCAAACCTACGTGACTTCTTAACCAACTCTAAATAACGGTGTGTTAGAGTTAAATAAGTGGTTGCCTCAGTGACAGAGAGATCTAGGCCTCTTATTGGGATAGAGTTAGATTAGCCTTATATTAAAAACAAATTATTTGTAATTTCCCCCACCATGTTTCCCCAGTTAATACAAACTCAAACTGTCTCATGTTTAACTGTTGTCTTGCAAAATTTGGTTCCACAGCACTGATCCAACAGAACAGTAAAAGACCCAGTGTTATGTCTGAGACTGGGGAAAAATGTCCATATTTTACCCAAAAGTTATACAAAAGTAACACAAAGTATATGTGGAAACAACCCGTTGTCTTGGGTTCGATGAGCCAGTGAACTTTCACATATGGGTACTGCATAAAGTTAACCTAGTTTTGTGTCAGTGCCATACTGAGCCAGTTTTGTATGTTAAACAGTTTTCAACATTAAACAGACCATATGCAGAAAGAATTGTTTTCCGTGTGCTGCATACTGATGAAGATTGATAGTGCGTAGGTGCTGTGGAGTGAGATGTGTCATCTCTCACTGATGGATGTGACTCTTGACAACCTGGGCGCTGCATTCACCATTTTTAGTCGCTTCCACTCTTCATAATTATACAGTACATGTCAGAATAATGAGGGTGAGATTTTAAAGCCCTTTGTTCTTTGTTTTTTTTTCTTACGTATGCACGTCAGTCCAAATGATCACCAGCTTTTCTCAGCACATTGAACGTGTAAAGAGTTAATCGTGGCATAGGTTTAAGAACAATGTGTAGAAATAATGTGGCGTCCGCGAGCTTCTTCAACTGTCAAGTGAGTTTTTTGTTTTTTTTTTCCAGCAGGCTCTGTTTGTGAAAGCGAGAGACAAGCATTATTAGCTCCAGACTATAATCCCTGCCACAGACATGAGCAAAAATACATCTTAAAAACATCTATAAGCTCATTATCTTTTGAGTGTCAATGGGAATTGAAAATCGCCAGGATGAGCTGCAGGTTCACACCCGGCAGTGTAATGTTTGACGCTGATGCGCCACAGATATCTATTTTCTGTGCAGCAGTCTCCATTTCAGCTCACGACACAGACTTTTTTTTTTTTTTCCTAACATTTATCTTTCTCCGTCCTTTCTTTCCATCTCATATCTTTCACTAATCGGCCCCTACGCCATGCACACTTCCCCACAAAAAAAGTCTGCTTTGAGCCAGGCTGCTGAAGTGAAGGCAGCTGGATAGCTTGCACTTCTTTATCAGGCGAATATAATAATTGGGTGGGAAAACAACAATGTAAACATAAACAGACGGCTTATACGCCCCAAGGCGGCAGACAATGCGTATGGCAGTCTATTTCTGCCTCGAGTTTTACTTCAACTTCCTTTTATGAAACAGCAAAGCACGTGGAAAAAACTCCTGCTCAGAGCCTCGGACACCTGAATTACAACAGAAGCCATTAAAGGATTGTCCAGTGACCCACGTTGTCTGGGGTCACACTACAATGCGAGTTCATTCAAATAGCAGCTCACTTGAAGAGTGTAATGCATGTTCATCCATCGCTGAAGGACATTCCCCCTGAACTTGTTGCTCATAATGTCATAAAACGTGTTTTGAAATTGCAGATGCATGAATACTTCTTTGCTGCCTTGTTTTATTTTATTCAATAGCTCATTTTCTACTTGAAGGATATTTAGGCTATTATTCTTATTAGTGCTTTTACTCCTGCTGTGTAAAAGAGCTATTTCTTGGGACAAGGTCTGATTGACAAAGGTAACAATTGATACAGAGAAACTACCAAATTTAATTAAATTTAATAAACCACAGAAACTTCATCAATCTACAGCAGCTTTTTTTTTAAAATGTCAGTTGTATCCAGTCGACTGATGGACTAAATGTTAAGCTCGACACATTCTCACTTCTCAGTGAGTCAAAAATAGCTGATTGGTCAGTGGCCTTAAGCTTCAAACTATGGCGTTCTACTTGCCACACTAGTGTCAGTGATACAGTTCTCTGTTTATAATGCTTAGTCAATGCTGCATTTGAATGGCTCCATGATCAAGTTAGCAATAATACATAAAATGCAACGTGTAGTTAGACTTTCAAAATATAGCTTGCTGAGTTATTCTAACCCAGTATGATCTTTTCCTAAAACTAAAGTAATTTTGGAGCCTCAACCTATGTTGAGTCTCACAACTTAAGTTACATAAGTAACGTCACTCACGTCATCTTATGTTATGTAATTTACATACATTTACTTATGTATGTAATATTACACAAATCACTCTTGGTCACAGACCCATTGGATGCAAACTCCGATCTCAACAGGGAATATCCATTTTATGGCTTATCCGACCACCTCGACTCAGGTTTCTTTCACTCTAGCGCTATTGCACCACGCTTTAAGAACTGATACGTACAATTTCAAAACTTAAAAGGGCAGGGCCACTGACCAGACTGCTGTTATTTGACATGTTGGGAG
>OMLP01007753.1:15335-17835 GCA_900302685.1 Spondyliosoma cantharus | reverse complement strand
CCCCTCTCCAAGTGCCAGTCATGGCTGTCTGCCATCCAGCAACACTTATTTTACCCCTCTGCCTCCTCTTGTGTAAATGATGTCCTTCCAGACATTTGTTATATTGGCAGACGCCTGTTAGACAAAACTTTTTCCTCGACTATTGTCACAGAGTCAGTCTCTCGCACACGTGGTGTGAGAAGCAGGAAAATTGATTTTTAATTAGAAATCTCTTTTTGTGTGTTTCTAGAGGCGATCGCTTAGTTAGAAGTCAGAGGCGGAGTTTAAAGCTGACAATGAACATTCTTTATTTGCAAGAAATACCTTCAAGTTGAAGAGACAATAACTAAAGACTAACAAACTCCATGAAAATTAAAGTAATCAACACAAATTATTTGACGTTTTGACATATTGTTTGTCCAATGTTGATTGAATTGAATATCGTTTGTACCGTCAATCCGAGAGAATACAAACATTTAAGACACGTGTATTAAAAGACACATAACACAAGTATATAAGCTTCCAGTATTATGAATAAAAAGAGGGAAGAGTTTTTTACTCACAATAAAATATAAGATCTTTGTTGTAATTTGATGAGTTATGTGAAAAATCTGCTCTGCACATTTAGCCATCTCATCATCTTTTGTTTCAAGACCGAACTTGTGATTGAATGTTCTGAACTTGATTACCAGATAATTGAATTACTCCTGATTTCAAACTGATGAACCCATCCCATTACCCTGCGTTAATTACAGAAGATGAATCGATTTTAATGTCGTTGCCTTTGAGATTATTTGAGATCTGCCTATTGAGAGGATAAAGGAGTCAGGCATAAACTAAATGTGGGGGGCGGGGGGCTTAAAGTTTACAGGAAGTCAAACCTGTACTCCAGTATATAGTCCAATAATGGCAAATTACATTGTTTTTCAGGTATTCCTAATGGTATTTTTGAGTTCATCCAATGTACTGTCCCTTCATTTTTATGACATGGCAGTGTTTCTGAGGACTACACTTCAAGGATTACTGTTCAAAACCTCAACTTTATAACTTGTTTTAAAGTGATTTTCACAGATCTTATTTTCTGTTGAAGACATTTGGTTTTCCCTCTGCTTTCCCCTGACCTTGTCTCTGGACAGATTTTACTTGTTGCTAACTTACAGCTAACTAATGCTAACCAGTTACCCCCAAATAAACACCTCGGGACTAGGACTCCAAAAAACACATGGGTAAGTTGACCGTACAAATGTAATTTATGGAGTTACCTGATGGACAGATGCTAGTACGTACTAACTGCTTAAACTGCTGCTAAATATAGCCATCATTGGCTAGTTAGCCTAGCTAGCCGTCCTATTTGCTGACTCGCCCGTAGGTTGTCAAAATGCGGCAAGAAAAACAACTCTGTACTGTATTCCCTGTTGTCAAACTGGTCAACAGAGTGCTGTTGGCTGCAGTTAACGCCAATAAATATCCACAAGTCCCTCCCTAGCTAACACGAAGGACAACACATAACTATACTCAAGAAAAGGGCACTCCACTAGCTATTTCATGGGACTTCTGTTGTTCTGAGTTGTTTTCTATCTCAGAATATGTGCCCAACTTTGTGACTTTGTATCTAACCTTAATAAATTTAGTTTCTGGATAATCAGAACTCACTTACTGTATGTAGGCAAGGGATTAAACCTCTGTTTACCAGCAGAATGCGAAGAGGTTGTTCAAAGGCGAACAAAAAAGCTGTAAAGACACAACAGACTCTATATTTAATTTGCATCACTGTTCAGACACAAATGTGCTTACAGACCTGGTTTCTTGTGTTATCAAATGAACAGATTTAGAAAATAGAGCCAATTGAGAGAAATGGCACCTCAGCACAAGGACAGGAGTGTGATATCTGAATTCCGATGGGAAAAGGGAGGGGGTGGAAGACTGAGGTCAGCCCGACCTTTACACATTCACCTGGAGACCTCGCTGTTGTCCTTCAAGCTCCCACCGCGGCTTTTCAGACTGCTTTAACACTGAACCGTGTGCACTGATAAACAGACGTGACAGAGTCGATGAACTCATCGACGTCGATGAATTGATTTCACAGCAGTCTGAGTTGGAAGAGACAGTTTTTATTTCATAAAGCCTCTAAAGTTCTTATTGGTTTTAGACTCAGCTCAGACACGGCAGCAGCAGCAACAGTGCATCTAATAATAACAGGGCCTAAAAATACACAGGTAAATCTCTCCTTGGTAACCGCAGGGACCCGGCTTCACCGTCCACCGAGGGAGCTCGCTGACTAATGAAGTTGGGAAGCTTAGAGCAATTAGACACATCAAAGCTCGAATCTGAAAATTAATTAGGCTCTCCTCTCTTTCGGAAGGAGCATCCGCTCATGCAGCAGCTAATTAGCATACTGCCATCAAAACACGCAGGTGCCCGTGTTGTTGCTTGCTAAGACCACTTTGAGGAGCGTGTGCTTGTCATGTATTTTGGACAATCAAAAGAGGGAAATGATCACAACAGACGAAACCGGGGGGGG
>OMLP01007752.1:13804-27487 GCA_900302685.1 Spondyliosoma cantharus | reverse complement strand
CACACACACACACACACACACACACACACACACGTATGTATAATGAAATTAATAAGATGTTCTATGTGTGTGTGTGTGTGTGTGTGTGTGTGTGTGTGTGTGTGTGTGTGTGTGTGTGCCACGTACAAAAGATGCACGCACTGTATGTCGATTCGCATGGATAAGTAATTAGAACAGTGGTCCATCCCCTCACACAACGCCTGCATATTTAACCGTCTCTTACTGTAGACGTACATCTTGTGTTCAGGAATCGCCCCACATTGGATTTTTCGGGGGGGGATAAGTCCTAATCATCTGGTCGGGTTCCAAGTAAATAGCATTAATTTATCGTTTAACTCAAATTAATGTTTTTTTGTTTGTTTGTTTTTTACTGTTTTGCTGCTAATTCCCCACAGTGCTCAATAATAATAAAAATAATAATAAGGCCGACTGTAATCTGTGCAGGAACAAACAAAAAAAAACGTTTGCAAAAACGTGATAAACTGGATCCAATTAATCCTCAGAAAATAGGAACTCATTTCTGAGTTTTACCTGAAGACACGTGTAAATATTTTATTTCATGTTTGTCTGGACAATTTACAGTGAGCCAGTGGGCATAAATATTCACTCAGTGTACCTTTTCATGTCAAGCAAAGCCTCTGACTCTATATTTCATGCTACACGTGTTGGCATGGCGACCGTTCGCCGTCACAAGGGGCTTGAACCCAGCTGAAGGACACTCTGGTTACTCGCTACATCGTCCTGCCACATGACTGTTTTTCCTCCTGACAGCCGCGGCAGCAGAAGCAGCGAAACGAGGGCGTTTCCTCACCTGATTGTCAGACATGACATAGAGAGAGTTCCGGTCCAGGGAGAAGGCCATGTCCCGGAGGATGGGGCTGCTATCTTTCATCACGGTCACTGTCTCGTACAGAACCCCTCCTTCCAGAGGACCGTCCACTCTGATCTGAAGAGACACAACACAAATACAGACACGAGGAGGCGGTGAATGCTTCGTCGCAGGACAAAGTGATTTAACTGTTCCTGTACGTTTCACAGAGTGACATCTGTTGTCTGCTGTATATCAGTGCGCTTTGTACGCTTCATTTGCAAGCTTCCGCTGTCCCTTCAAAACGCTGCTGTTATGAGAAATGACAAAGACGGCATGTTTTCAATCAAGATGACCGCTTAAATGAACTGTTCTCTTTTGCAGTTTGGTTGAACAATGCTTCAAATAAACTTGTAGGGGTGCGTTTCTTCACGTTTTGCGGGATTGTGGCGATGCCTTTCTGGTAATTACAATACATTTGTGAGGCAAAATCAACGAAAAGTCTGTTCACATTAGTCAAACCATCAACCACTCAACCAGAATCACCTGCTGTTGACAAAATGTCCTGTCTTGTACAAGCCATTTATTTTGTTCTGAATAGACTTATCTGATAATGGCTCATTCGTTGTAAATAAACTTTCCTCATGTACGGCAATTAGTTCGAACTTTGGTCATTAACAGTGAGGCTGCTGATGGGAAACGGCACAAAAAATGGTGATATTAGCAGTAAAAGAGAAGTAAGTCCACCTCCGCTGAACTAAAACCTTTTTAACATTTTGGGAACATTCTCATTTGCTGTCTTGCCAGGAGTTAACCACATGAAAACATTACATGAAATGTCAGAGCATGTGTCCACAAGGTTCCAGGGGAGGATAGATATCTCCCATGCTATACGAGCGTAGCGTATACTAGCGTAATTAACCGAATGTCATGATAACCGACACACCGGCAGCGCTTTCATGGCTTTAGAAGCGTAAGCTAACTGAACTGAAGCAATATTAATAGAGTAAGTCGTATTCACGCAACCACAAACCAAAATCTTCATGGGTGAATGACACGTCGCGCAAGTCGCTCTAAGAACGATGATTAGCGTCCTGTTCCCTTTGGAAGTCACGCCCAAAATTACTGCGAGGTAGCGTCATGTCTTGGAATAAAGTGTATAGCCTAGCTTAGCACACAGTTTTGAAGCCTCCACCAAGAGGAAGAGTGCAGAAAGGCTTAGCAGGCTAGCTAAAAATATGTTTTCTAGCTGGGTTTTCTCACCATGAGCAGCTGTTTTGTTTTCTGTACAGTAGCCTAGCTTTGATGTGAAGGCTAACATCATAAACCACAATGTTTCGTGTTTTATTTCTACGTACGACACACACGTGTGTGTGTGTACATGTTGGCAACATCTTTGAAGACATGAAGGCTAGGCTAACATAAAACTCCCTGCTTTAATTCTTTGTGTCAAGCTAACATTTAGCATCACAGAGCTGGTTTGTGTAAAGAATAAACTGACTGCATGTTGAGCTGAGCTACAATTTGTTTTTTCCACTTCACATTTGCACCTAGTCGGTATTAGCTTTTCTTATGTCTTCAAGTATTACCTCTGATGTGCTACCACAAGCTTACTGTACACAATAAACTGAGAGTCTGCAATGGAGATAAGGGGCGAAATTAACAGTGGCAACTATTCACCACCCATTAACTTCCATTCTGTACAAGCAAACGGACAAATAACACATTCGCTTCAGATGGCCTTGCAAATTCCGAGCGTGGCTTTGCTTGGAGTTCAACTTCGATGAACTTCAACGTGCAAAGTCGGACCCACAACCAAGCAAACTGATCTCCGTGTGCCTCGCATCCTGCACTTCCCACAGGGCGGAGTTCATGTATGTGTGACCAAGCCCAAGGTATTTATTTTTCGCCTCATTTGAACACCTCCCTCTTGACGTTCTAGTGAGCAGTAGCTCTGACAGTCTCTCCATTATTCATTCACGCCGCAGAGGAAATGTGCCGTTATTGTAAAGGTGAGACTTAGAAGAGGACAGATGGATCCGCTGCTACTCATTCAGCACTCCAATCGGCCTGTGTGACTCTGACCCAAATCCACCCCTGAGGTTATGCCCATGACGCAGCGGAGTTTTGAAACGTGTTCAGCGAGCTCAGCCTTAATTTGACTTTGGAATGACTTTCAGGCAGAAATCTTTTGGGGCTCATTAAATGCAAGCATGGAGAACAGATGCCCACCGGTGAAGGGTTTTCGATTCTCTTCTCCCACCTCTGCCTACAAACAAGATGTGCTGCTGCAGTGAAGCAAACAAATAAGCAAGTCAGTCTTTGTGAGAAAAAAAACAAAAAAAAAGGTGGCTTACTGATGTTGGAGCTGTCGAAAAAGAAAAGGCGGCCTTGGGAGGATGTGAGACTGTTTGTGAAGATGTAAAGTGGTCAGTAATCCGGAAAGCCCTTTATTATTGCTGAAACTACCCGTTAGGAGCAGTGTTTTAACTTTGAATTAAATCACGGCAGAGGTAAACCTTGTTTGTGTTGCAAAACCTCTGCCCAATGTGGTTTGCCTCCACAGAACCAGGCAGCACTTCCTTCCATTTCTTATTTCACAAAAAACATACTTTTATTTGCACTCATCCTTCACTGTTGGTGTGGGAATGATGTGGATTGCATCATTGCAGGAATTATGGCTTCACACCTGAAATATAAGTCAGGAATGTGAAATGATAGAGAAAAGTCTGAATAAAGCGTGACAGCCAGAGAGAGAGAGAGAGAGGGGGGGGGAAAACACCCTCATTAGATATGGAAACCCAGGTTGAAGCCCTATTTAAATTCCAGGGAGACTGGATCATTAACCATGTGATGCAATTACAGTAAAGCTGAATTAATTTCTCAATCATAATAATTGAAATAAACGCAAGATAATGAGGAATTGGAGCAGAGAATCGCGGAAGTGTTGCGAAACGTCTGCCAGTCTTCCCCCTGCATGCATCCCGACGCCGTGGACTGAGGCGACCTCGCCACCCAAATCAAATTTGACTGCAGAAGATTTTGAACGCGTGCCAGGTCGAGCTCGCCGCACATGGCGGCGGAGCCTCAGCAGTCTCTCAATGGGGACAGTCAATCAATACAAACTGATTACATGATTGGATCCCCTGGGCACCAAAACTTCATCAATCAATCACGCCTCCACCTTCCAGGCAGCTGTGCCTCTCCAACCGTCAGCGCCGCCAGCCAAGAACGAGGGAGGGAGGAAGAAAACATGCGACACAAACGTGCGCGTGTGTGTGTGTGTGGGTTGTGATAGTCTGTGTGGGAGAGTGCATTCTGGGGGACGCGGGGACGTCATCTCCCACATCCAGAAACACAAAAGTGACGAGCTCAGTAATGACACAGGATTGTCTGTTGATTCCGGATCGCAAGAGGACACGGTTTGTCTCTCACAGGTCATTACCTCGACACTGTGCACAATCCTATCCTTTAAATAGTTAATTCGCGGACAGATTTGTCTCACGGCTAAGCTTCTTTATTCTCCCGCTCATTGTCTGGTTTCTTTCTCTTGCCCTGTCTCCTGCTCTTCCTCCTCCTCCTCTCTCTCCTATTCCTCCTCTCCTGTAACATGATCCCACACAGTAATGGAGCCAGTTTACATTATATTTTCCCACACTCGTCATTTTCATAAATAGCACGGACAGAAAAACCGGAGCGCGGAAGCATTTCTGCGTTGAAACAAACACCCAAACAATCATCCGGAGGGGTTCAGATACTGAGCCGTGTCTGTGCTTTAAGTTGGGTTGGGTGATGATGAGGTTGTCCGAGGTACAGGTGGGCGCACGGATGAGCCCAGACGAGCGCTGACCCATCTTGACTGATCTGTGGTGTTTGATTTCAGCGGATTTAAAAGTGTTTTTTATCATTTAAAGCAGGGCTGACCAGGCAGGAGACCTCTGGGAATACAACAGGTCTTCAATCTCTCCTTAAGCCCCACAGCTCCATAATGAGAGTAAGGCGGGTTTAATTGGTTTTATAATGAGCCCGCTTGTAGACACACAAAGTTGCACACACACACACACACGCTCACCTATTGGAGCAGGCACACAAATAAAGACAAAAGAAATGCAGTTGCACACGAACCACACTTCACTCACACACCGCACGCTGCGCTCCGTTCGGCGGCTGCTCTCATTAAGTTTGTCGATGTAAATTGTGTGCCTGATCACTTGCTCGATCAATACGCCGTCATCGATCGTGGCGCATCAGGAACACACACGTCCAACATGCAACAATCCATACTGCGCATACCGCAGTTTCCGCTTGTCATTTCAAGTCTCATTACTATTTGTTTTCCTTTTCATGTCCGTGTTGCCACGCTGCACACAGACGGCGGTGATAATGCTACCTGAAGCTGTTTGGCAACCGCCAAAAAAACACCAGAGGAAGAATCTGAGCTTTCTGATGCGTGGCTGCATCCAAACAAGTGCTCCTGCAGACTCTCGGACATTGCTGGTGCGTTTGCAAAAAGTGTGCAAGTCCAGCCAGTCCGCTTTCTGCAGACTTCCAGAGTCCGAGTCCACTCGGGGTGCGGACTTGACATATTTAACTACCTGAAATTCATTGCAATATGGACGTGACGTTGTATAACTTATTAATATGTATGAATGTGTGAAATACTCAGGCCAGAAATAATATTCAGCTACTTTACGATGCAGAAATATGTGGAGGTATAGATTGAGGTAATCAAAATATATTTTATTGATACAGTCTTTAGGCCTGTCTATCAGCAGCTTATATAGCCACGCTGTCTCACGCACTCGCAGACTCGTCGCAGTTTGTGTGACTGAAGTCTGTGAGGACCAAGTCCGAAAGTCCAGCGGGTGGACATTTGGATAATAAATGCCATAATGCATATAATAAAACCTGGACACGGCTCCACCACTCAGTATTGCTTCCAATTTTGCCGAGTGGCCACACGCGGTACTGCAACTCCCCGTAGATCATCATTTTCATCATTTTCAAAACTCGAACCACGTACAGATGTCGATTGCGACTCATTCAATTCGAAATGTTTGATCCCCGGAGGTTTTGGTTGTTTAAACTTTCCTTGAACCGTGAGCAATTTAAAGCTCTGTGATGTCATTGCAACGTAAAGTCTGGCCATCATCATCGTCTGACACTACACTTCAGCGGCCCGTGTACCAAGGAAGTCGATCCTGAAGCCGGTGGGACTTTTTGTGCCAAACATATGCGCCGGATCTTGTAATACATCCATCCCACGCAAATCATTCAGTGACTGCACTGATCAGGGGTCAGATACACGTTACAAAAGCTCACTTTTGCCATCTGTGTGATAATTTTCTGACACTTTAATGACCAATTTCATTCTCCTTTCAGCGTCCCGTCAGCTGCTTTTGAGGCGCTCACATCGTTGCACTTCAACATCGAGTTCGAACTCAGCAATTGGACTTCAATCCACCTCGCATGGTTCTTTGTTGAGTTTGCAAAAGAAAATGTATGTATCAGAAAATCCATTTGAACTGCCTGAGATTCTTACATGAAGTGTAATTGGGGTCTTATTTAAGTAGTCGGGGCAGCGCAGTATCAAGGGCTAGACATTTTTCACAAGCCGCAGTAAACCTCCTTTTGTAATTCAAGTAGAATCCCCTTGTGTGGTCCATCTCATGTAACAGGGGAACTGAACTGATTTGCCATTAGTACCACATGTTCATGTGACCTCAGCGAGCTCTTCATTTTATTTTTCTCTTCCCAGCGTCTCGCAGCTGACGGGGATATATATTTAACCCATGAATAATATTTAAGCCAATAACAGCAATATCCTCTCCGCCGCTGAAATTTCCCTCGCAGAACCTGCGTTAGCTATAAACAACGCGGCTCAGAATGGCTCCCACAAACAGATCTGCAACCTGAACCCATGTGCTCTTAAAAACAGCCTCCCCGTCTCTCGTGGCTGGGTTTGTATCTTAAATGCTCGGCTGAGCTCTCATCCTGCGAGAGCCAAAGAAAACAAAAAGCCCCCGACTTCTAAGATGTCACTTGGCTTGAGTCGGGTTGGCTCCGCTGTAAAGCTGCCAGACCTTGAATGAGCAAGACGCTCGCCCGAATGTCTCCCCCGTGAGTATTTACATATGGGGTTGATTTTAAGATGATGATTTGACTCACGCTGAGAGGATGTGTACATGTTTAGTCCCCGAACTCCTGCTTTTTTCCGCTGCACATCCGGGCGACCTTGTAAAGCAGATGATTACTATGTTTATGCGGTAATGGCTGTCCAATCTTGCAACAAAAAAAAAAAACTGTGTCCATATGTGGCCGGCCGGTCTGTGCCCCTCCGAAATTCACCCAGCTAACCTAAACATATGGATGATGACCCAGGAGGCATGGAACACTCTATTCAGCCAATCATTTCCAATCTGCCACACTGGTTTCATCTGCTCCCGAAGACCGGGCTGTCCGACTTTAACCAAACACGAAGAGGTCGCTTGTTCGTTTATTCTAGCGGTGGGTGATCTGGCCAAGAAAATGTCACGTCAGGAATCACGATCCGGTGTAGAAATGGTGATCTTTTTTCTCGCCTTTGTAAAAGCCCTGACGACAGACTTGAAATAGCCAACATTAACCATCTTGTTGCCATTATCACTCTATTGTTATGTTCAGTGAGCAAGGTTCACCCCCAAAATCAATATTCCATTTTCTTTCGTCCACATCACAGCGACAGGAGGAAGCGTGCAGCTACTCTTGAACGAGAGACTCATGAGCGCTCATATCGTTAGCTACCCCCCCTCCCTGTCAATTTGTCGATGCATGCCTCCTTCTTCCTGTAGACACTGTCGGCATGCGTACTTCACAGAAAGAAAAACTTTCCGACATGAAACTGCTCAACACAAGCTCTGTGGATTTGTCCGTTGGAAACTGGATTTTTCGTATCCGTTTTTTTTTTTTGGGGGGGGGTTACTTTGAGCACCACAGGCCAAATTCCATTTAGTTCCATTATACTGGAATAGTATAAACCAAAAACAGCCTCGATGGTAAAAAGAAATATATGGATTTTGAGGTGACCTGCCCCTTTAACGTAGTATGGATCCACTAATCGATGACGTTGTGCGAAATCTGGAAACAGAAGTAAGAGGTCGTTAAAAATACAATATGTCCCAATTCTGCATTGAAATGTCTAAAAACAACTCTAGGTCACTTATTTTGTAGAGTTGTGTACTCGTATTATCCTCAAAGTTCCCATGTTCCAGTCATGTTGATAGATCTTTAGTAGCAATTGGGGCTGTTTTACAATAAAGACTCCCATGACCCCACACTTTTGTTTTTTGTTAAGAGACCTTATTGGCAGCAAAACATGTCAGATCCCCCGGCTCTAATTTATTCTAAAACAAACTTGTCATCTCCAGTGTTTACAAGACATTTCACTGGAAATCAATGAGTCATCCTGCACTCAAACATCTTCGTTCTTAGTGAAGTATTGTTTTTCATGTAAAGCCACCAAACCTAAACAGGGCCGTGATTGGCAGGAAACCACACGTACATCTTGCGTAACACTTGAAAAGGGGAACAGAATGAAAATACACGCAAGACTGGACCTGAAGTAGAAGTCCGCAGAATTTGGCACGGGCCGGACTCAATATTGTGACACGGGGCGCGCAGCGACATAAGGTCCAGACAACTGGCCACCTTTAAGGTTGAGCGGCTGGGCATATGGTCCGATTGAGGATGACAGCCGAGGAGAGCGGCCATTGATTAGCCCGTGTATCCATCACGGCTCTGTGAATGCTAATGGGACCGAGGGTAGAGCTGAGCTGCAGCGGCTCGTGAGCGTTCAGGGGAGGAGGGGTCGGCGAGGTGGAGACGTGTATGACGGGACGGGACTAATCATTCGGCCATCGCATTAACTACAGTCACAAAGAGAGGCGTATTGATCGCGGCCACTAGATACGCAGCGTGCCGGCAAGTGCCCATAACTAAACGCGATTACTAGCTGGGTCAGCGGAGAGGTCACGCCGTGTGAGTGTTTTCTGAGGGTTGTTGTTAAAAGCCTTCCAGTTGCAGCAGCCAAATGTTCAGTGCGCCCTAACCTTCAGCTGCATGGCGAGCTGCCAGGTCTTCATACCACGATTTTTTTTCCCGACAACTTGACCGCGCGTTTCACGTCTCCCCTCTCTCCTTGAGGACACGGTTTTCCTGTTCTCGGTTTCCTGTCCTCCTCCGTACACCCCTCCGTCCCACCAATCATTCCCATTGTTTGTCAGGTTCCCATGGCCCGCCAACAAAAGCAAGTGGGAGGGGGACAGTGGAACAATTCATGGCAAGCGTATGGTCTTCATTTTCCTGACCGCAATGCAGTCGCAGTCCTCTCGTGTGTTTCCACTTGTGTGACGGGGCAGGAGAAAGAAAGAACCAGAGGGAAGAGAGGACAAAGACAGTTGGAGAGAGAGCGAGAGAAAGAGAGAGAGCGGCTAAATAAAACTGTAGTCAGGGAGAGCGGAGGGACGGACACCTTCCCGTTTCTATCACAAAATCGCCTCCTTTAATACTACTTCACTTTTTCTGCTGCACTGAGACATCTAATGGCGTTCCGGTCTGAAGACCCTCCGGTCCAGCTCCCTTCTTGCAGTTATGAAAATCCTTTCAATTTAGCCTCGAACGCACCTATTCTCTAAGCCCTCCTCTAAAAAAAAAACTCCATTCTAATGATTTCAATCACTAAATCTCCCTTTCCTGGCCCCCTCTTAGAAACCGTGACTTTGAAAAGTCCAAGTCATTTAGCCATGCACCGGAGAATTTCCCCACCCGGTCAACTCTCAATAAGCTATAATGAATCCTCTATTTGCACACGAGAGTATTTGACTAAGGCTTTATTTGCAGCGAGCTTAACATTTTCAACCATTTCTAGGGAAATGCCGCTGCTGAGTGGCTGCGGGCACCGAGGTAATGTGCCGGTCTGCTTTTATTTCGCTCAACACCACCGGCCCCCTCCGCATTTATCATCGCCGAGCTAATTCTTTTGCGATGATTAAACGGCAGCGTCGAGGCAGCTGCGGGGATACGATTTTTGATGCTTCAGTTTAAGGACCGTTTGTCTCCTCTCGAGAGCAGTCGTCCACCTGAGGTGAAATCTTCTGGCAGACACTGACGGGGTTTACTCATATATTAAAATATTACAGCACAATCCACATCTTAATACACTCACTCTGACAGAGAGGCATCCGGTTCCACTCTGTATGCCATCGTGGCCCTCCTGAGCATTACTGTGCTCTGCAGAAACATTTCCTCAGAAAATCAATTCCACTCAACACCTGTTATGTGTTTGAGGCAGTCAGAGAGTAAGCATAGGTATAATGTTATTCTACAGTAGAATAGAGAAGGAAATCTGCCGTACTGCTTACGAAAAGTGGAATAAAAAACCTGAGGAAATATGTTATTATGCCGTGCAATCTGTTAGTTTTTGAATAAATTGAAAATAGGTTGAAATGAGCTCACAGTTTCAATCACAAACTCGAAAGCAGGATCGGCATTTGTCCAATTCCAATCCAATCCACCTGCAGCTACTTGAGAAACAGCAACATTTCACAGACGTCACAGCTAGCTTCCGGTTGGCTGGCACCAGAGGGTCGGCGTCGGAGATGTTGGGTTGATTTGCTTTTTCAGAGATTCTTTATGGAGTTGTTTGGAGAGAGCGTTCACTCTGGACAGATTTGAGAAGCCGGACTACGGTATGTAAAAACCTTTTGTTGTTTATTGTTGAATCCCTGATTTTTTTTTGTTTGAACTTTCGTAACCATAAGCTGCAAAAAAAAGGCCACCAGGATAAAGTCAAGCTGTTGTTTTTAAAGAACTCTGAAGAAAGAAGAAAGAAGAAAATATAAATGACATAAAACCAACGATCTGTTGATCTTTCCAAATCCATTTGGGATGGTCTAAAAAAAGTTTAAACCCAAATCAAATCGTGACCTTAAAAAACTCAAATCAATCATGGATTTGGAGAATCATGACTCCCTTAATAATCATTGGTTCGAAGCCATGTATCAAACTAATACTTTGTCTTTAAATAGAACATCAATCTAGTTGAGGCAGGGATGAAATTGTTTTATAGTCACATGCAACAAACTGTGTCCAACCATGACTGGACTCATTTCATCTGCGTACACAAAAAGGGGAATTCATAGTTCAGCGGTTACAGTGTAATAATAGAACCTCGCACCAAGCGGCCACAGCTGACACGCTCCTCCTCATAATGTAACTACACTCGGGCTTGCATTTCTATGGCGAATTTTCCAGCCTACTGACCACTCAAAGCTCTTAACAACACTTTGTCATATTCACACATTCATACACTGACGGCAGAGGCTGCCGTGCGAGGCGCTGACCTGCTCATCAGGAGCGATTTAGGGTTCAGTATCTCGCCCAAGGATCCTGCTCTACCTCCTGAGCCACGGCCGCCCCTTAAATCACGCGTCAAGGTTTCAAGGCTATGGAAATACGATGTTCAGACTCCAGGATCTGTGTTTGGTCCGCTGGGGCTGCTTGTGTTTTCTGATGCCGGTGTGTGAGAGCGTACACAACACGGATACGTCGAGGAAAAGACTCAATAATTTGCTTCTTTTCAATCGATCGCATCTAAAAAAAATAAAAACGTTTCCACTGCAAACCTTCTTTACTCTAAACATCCAAACATTGGCGACTGCCTGGCAATCGTCAGTAATTAGAGGAGGAAAACCCCCCCGCGGTTGCTCTAATGCACAAGGTGCATGAAAGACCATAATCACAGCTACTGCTGGGGGTGTAATCAAAGCATAATACAGCCTGATCGTGTTCATCTGTGTTGCAACTGGTGACAAATCAAAAAAATCTACAGGAAGCCAGAGGCAGGCGACAAGTAGAGATCCATCATAACACAATTTGCTGCTACGCAAACAAGATTACGAATCACCACGCTCATTCAAATCCAGGATATCCTTGTGTTTAGGACTCAGAAACTTTTGGTCAGTATGAATCATTTATACATCACAACATGTTAATACAGGCTCTGACGATTTGTTTTCACAACTTAACCTCTTTTTTTTTTAATCTCTGTTTCTGTTCCTGTCGGTTTAAACGATGTGCATCTCAGGGCTCTTTGTCCATCTCAAATTTGTTTTCGGACCGTCGAATGAGCAGAGCCACACCAGCAAACTTCAGCCTGCTTTGTCATAGCAATTAAATGCCTAACGCTTGTATCGTACGGACTCATCGTGCACTCACTGGGTCCTGCTAGCGACTTGCTAACAAGTGGGAACTGTGTCATCATTGAGGTTAAAGCTGCATCTTTCTAAGCCTCCTGCCTTGAGACTGGAATAGATTTAAATAAGGATCACTGAGAGATAATGGCTTTTACCTGGATTCACCTCATTAGCGCACGTCATTCAAAGTGTGAAAAAAACAAAACAAAAGCCTTTGTGTTCAGCCCAGAGTTTCACCGCGGGGTCATATAACTCAGCTGAACTCAGCCGTCTAATGCGGCAGGACCGCGGTGAATGATGATGGAAGTGCATTACATCAGGAGTAGGAGTGGGCTAATCGAGAGCCGCTGACAGGCGCGTCCATATGCTGCATGGCGCCTGGATGGTGGGGCTGTTGGTTATCCCTGCGACCTCTCACCCCGGTAACACCCTTCCAGTGGCAGGCGTGACCTTTGCGGTGAACCTGCTGCCGGAGTGATCCGCTGATGGCATTTATTGTCATGCCCCATTTCCACTCAGCCTTTCCATTTGGGGGGTGATGGAATAGGATTCGAGAGGTGACCCGTGCTCCTCGTAGGCTCCTGGGAGTCTGAATCATGGCTGCACACTCTGTCAGCGTAATGACCGACTCTGGCCTTTGGACACTCTGCACTTAAAGCAGAAATGACGGATTCCTCTGTCTCTTCGTCCAAAACTCGCTGCTCGCTTACCGAACACATGTAAAACGTACTTTTTTGCCTTTTTTGTTTTTCTAGTTCGATCATCTCCTCTTCCAAAATCTGTCCCTCTTTTTTTTCTCCCTCGCTCTTCTTACCGCCGTCTTTATCACAGCTTCCGTTTGTGTCTCAGTGTTTGTCTCCGTTTCTCTTTGTCTCTCTTTCTTTGAGGCTATCTTGTCTTCTTTTCCCCGGTGGCTCATCCAATGAAAGAGCTGCACTGATTGCTATCTGCGCTCCCAATCTGGACCCGTGTGTGTGTGTGTGTGTGTGTGTGTGTGCGTTGTGTGTCAGACAGATTGCCTCCTCATAAGACCGAGGCCCCCGGGCTAATGTCACAACAGTCCTCTCACACATTTCCACAGTCAGTTGCATGCTGTACGACTGTGCAGTAAACAGAGCCCGCGGTGCTACCAAGTCAATCCAGTTAGATCAAAGGAGGAGTCTTATAGGATCTTGATTCTAATGTATCATTACAGTTTGCATTTGAAATGCAACATGATGGACAATGAGCTAAATCAACTTCATGAACCTCTGAGAAAGAGGTCACCATGTGTCTGTGAGGCTGGTGGAAAGGGTCCCACAGCAGGGAAAAAGAGGATTTGACTAGATGTAACGCGCCGTATTTTTGTCTGCTTTCCTTATCTTCGCCTGTCTTATCATCTGAAAGCTGTTTTTTTCAGAGAGTTTCAAATGCGCCTCCCCGTATCATCGTTTGGAAAAGGTGCCTTTCGGATTGTCATGCAGCGTCTGAGACCTCCTCCACTCGCACCTTACGTCAGAATTGCGGGACTATGTCTGACGATGTTTTGTACGTTGTTTTGGAACCTTGAGCTGAGAAAGTGGTTCTTATTTTAACATTCGCTGATTTTAGCTTCTCAGATGTGAGAAGTTTTGGGTCATATATGTGAATATATATATATTATAT
>OMLP01007752.1:2477-13784 GCA_900302685.1 Spondyliosoma cantharus | reverse complement strand
TATATATGTGAATATAAATGAAGGAGTCAGGATTTTAACATCTCTCTCAAACTTTCTTTTCTCCAGCCTTTACTCGACTACTTCGTTCATTTTTACAAGCCATTCTTCATTTACGTGGACCCTAATATTCCAAATCACAATCAGAATAAGAGCCCTACTAGACTAAAGAGAAAAAAATGCCTAATGTAACCTGGACAAACCTGTAGTAAAGGTATATCTTATCTTATCTTAAACAGAAGGAACTGGTCCGACTGGTCTCATGCTGGGTCGACATTACGATACGATATGATACGATACGATACGATACGATACGATACGATACTATGCGATGCGATGCGATGCGATACGATACGATACAGCTTTATTGTCAGTAGAAGAAGTACATTGGGTGACGTTGCTTCCTAGATGAACAGAAACACGGCGGCAGCAATGAAGAAAGTAGGCATGAAAAAACAAGTTGTTTTAAACAAGTGCTTGAAAAGATGAAGGCAGCTGGAATCCGCCAAACCAGAAAGAATTTTCTTTGTGGGTCCATCTCAATAAATTCTTCTGACTCAACCACTTTGTGCATATTAAAAAAGTCACGTTGTGCTTTTGGGGGCAAATAAACGCACACTTTTTCAGCGTTCATGTTAACACTTAAGTTGAAATCTCTTAATCAGAATGCTTCAGTCAGATTGAAAGACTGTTGTTCATGTAACCTCAGAATGCCTCTAAGGTGAGTCTACCGAAAATTGTGCACCATTATCCCCATTTTATCGCTTCCCTTCCCTCGCTATGACAGCTGGATTAATTCGTTCCCGCTTCGACTGTTGCATGAGTGTGGCCGTTCAGAGCAGCCACAAACACTTCTGCCTTCAGACATGGGCAAGACCGTACGTCGTTTGAGCTAGTTCTTTTCAATCATACCCTCGCCTCTACACTTGTCAGTACTCCGTATTCATCCTCAATCTCTGCACTTGATGATGCAAGCCCGGCCGAGCAGCAGCAAAAAAAAAAAGAACTCCATCTCTTTACCAGATTAAATTAGACTTCAAACTGGAATGACGAATACTAAAGGCAGACTTTAAAGGATAAGGCCGGCCATATTCTATATTTTTCTTATTGTTAACAAATCCGTTCAGAAGACCAAAACCAACAAGTCAATCTTTTAATGCCTTTTGAATTCCCCGAGCCTGTCTGCGGCTATCAGCCCATGCTGTTCCTGCCTTAAAAAACAGGTCGGGAGTATACACTTTCATTTTCTAAAAAGGCTGCGCCGAAATAATTTCCTAACAGCTGGGCACTGTAGTTTCAGGAAACATTACTCAGAACATTTGGGCTATATTATTTTCAGATGCAGCTTTGGTTGTGTCGTGAGGAACCAGAACACTGTATGTGGGATGACTCAATATAAACTGTGTGTGTGTGTTCTTTGTAATGAAGGAGCATGTCAGCCGGTGCAGCAGAGTGGCTCACTGATGTGTTTTAAATGGCCGTTGGACATCAGCGGAGGTCAGAGAGAAAGAGGATGTGTCAGGATTTGGCTACAGAAGCGATATTAAAAAGTTTAAAATTGTTGTTGGTTTGGCCTTTTTCATCGGTTTTGTTGACAGCATCAGAATTATCCTTTTAATAAGTAAAAACTTTGGTTGGACTTCAAAACCTCAAATACAGCAACAAAAAAGCAACTCATAAAAACATATGAAAGAATTTGAAAATGACCAGATATTCAAAGGAATAAAGTTGTTGGACAACTAAATTCTACACTGAAATCAGTTTATTTTTCTCATAAGAGTGATTTCATGCTGCCTTCAAAGCACAGAAGAACATCTAGAGGTCTAATGATGTTTATAAACACGTCAAAATAAATGCCACGTACACAGAGAAATCACTGAAGTGGTCCTTGAAGTACTTTGTAATGCTAAAAGCTATTTAAAATCCACCAGGACAGCCTTGAGCAAGAGGCACTAGAGCTGCATAATGTCCTGTTACTAATACAACTAACACAGAGGAGTTAAAGGAACCTGCTTCAAGTAGTCCTTCGTGGAAATTTACATCGATTTGTCCTCATTTGAGAACACCAGTCTGACAGCTGAAGCACAAGATAGTGCTGCATGAACACTGCACCTTTGTTCGGCTGCATAATGTGCCGCCATAATCACCATCATATATTAAACATGACCAGTTATGCTAATTGGGGCCATTAATTGATCAGATTATTACATTAATTATTGTTAATGGACTCAAGATCATTATTGCTCAAAAACAGCTATGGGTGATGTATCAGTGGTGAATTGCCACTGATACGGCTGACAAACGAGGTACGTGACAAAAGACATTAAAGAGACGTTCCGCCAATTTTCCACGTGAAGGCCGGTTAACGTGAGACAATTAATCTTCTGTGGCTTTGGAGGAGCGTTGTTGGGTCAGAGAAAATGATCCCAATGATGTCACAAGGATGTCATTCGGGGTTATTTTGGCTTTGGCTCCGCCCTAACCCCCCCGAGGAAGTGTGGCCGGCTTTGAAGTCAATTTGACACAGTGGCCGAACCGTGTAATTGCCGTCGCATGATGCACACTGACCCAACAAGACTTCTTTCCATGAGATATTTCTGGTGAAATAAGTGCTGGAAAAATGGTGGATACATTTTTTTTTTTTTTTTTTTAGCATTACAACTCTTGCAACATGACTCAGAATTTGATCCATTCGGCGCAATAACATTTGGAAAGTCTAGAAGAGACGCAGCTTAAAGATGCAATATGGAAGAGTTACTGCATACCCGCTAACTGTAGCTGCCGTTAGCTTCTTAGCTCCGTTAGCTGTGCAGCTAGCGGTCCAGACTGGGAGTTTGGAGTGTTGGTGTTTACATGACTAACACAGGAGCTTTAGACTGGAATGGGTGAAGGCTAGCTGGTTAGCATGCTGAGGATATATATATATATGTATATATTTGGGAAAAGTAGGTTTTCCCATAATGCTTGACTCCCCATGCTAGAAACTAAAAGTGGTATAATACAATATCTCTGCCTCTGCTGCATCAGTTTTTCATAGTCTTTTATAGTCTGTCTCTCTAAAGTCCCTAAACTTGATCACATCTTTAATATTCTACTGTTGTCAGTCCATCAGAATCATCATTTTTTCCATTAAACTGTGTATTTGCTCATGTTTCATCACATAAAGGACTAAGCAGAGGCAATTTTCATACAAGACACAAAGACCAGAAGTATGTGAAATTCATGTCAAGTTTACCAACATCTCATGAAAGAAAACTGCCATTTTGTTTCATTTCATTCACACAGCCTGACATTATGTCAGGGATGTGTTTGTATTTGACACAGACGATGCAGAGGCAATTAACTTTTTCACATTCATCATAGAGAGTCGTCGGTGTGAGAGTTGCAATTTTTTTCCGCTTGACTTGATGCTCGAGATTGATGCAACTTCGTGAGCTTCATCAATCCAACCTGAGCATTTTAGCACTTTTTATGATGCTAATTTCCTTTAATGTAGCTAGGAAGATGACTTCCCCCGCTCTTAATCCCGCCTACTGAGCTATGATTTTGTTTATTGTTTCACCAAACAGCAGAAATAGCTCCCAGTGGGAACAACATCAGACCTGAGCTGCTGCAGAAACCTGAGATGTGGGCAGCGACTCTGAGGTCTGGGACCGGGCTACGTTCTGCGTTTGGTATTCAAAACTGAAATGGCGACACAGAGACAGAGGCTCCCGAATAACAGAAATCATTGTTGTGGTTTTTTTTGAGTAGATAAGTGATGTAATTTGTGATCAAGAGGATTTGGCTGCATCTCTTGAGAATAAACCAGGGAATCCCAGAGGAGCTGAAAAAAGAAAAAAAGGGGTCTCCCTGCTCGCATTGTTAGTGTACGACTGCTCTCACCTTCTTCAGCCGTCCACTCTTGGTCCCCAGGAAGACCACACTGTGTCCGTTGTAGACATAGGAGGTGACAGAGGTCAGCCTGTCCCTGTTCTCAGTGTACACCGTCTGACCCGACACCAGCTGGGAGCCCCCCAGGGGCTGGTTGATGTCCAGGCCGCAGAAGTGATCATCGATGGGAACAGGCTGCACGGAGAGAGGGAGGGATGGAGAGATGAGAGTGAGGGTGGGGAGTAAAGATGAGGGGAAGATTCATGAGCGAGAGGGGAAGAGGGGCAGAGGATGATGAAGAGCAGGGAGAGCAGGTTAAAGAATGGAGGGGTAGAGAACAGAGAGAGTGAAGGGCAGGATTAGTGAGGGCGACAGATGCGCGGAAGGGGAGGTGGAGGCAACAAGAGAGAGGACAGAGCGTGAGCGTGAGCCAGAAAAGTGACTGAGATCACTGTAGGCACATGTGAACAGAAGAGGTGAACTCAAACTGACTTCCTGTAAGCGTAACATGCATTAACTGCACAATTTCCAGGGTTAAAAAATGGTTACTTCAAAAAGGCTCTGCTCCGCGCCGCCGCTGCGTTTAACAACAAGCCTCGAAGTGGGAGAATTTTTTCGCGGAGCAGACTAATTGCTGATGGCAAACACGAGAAACGTTGTGTATTTTGCGCCCGTTTCTTTTTTTTTTTTTTCTTTTTTTTTAGATCGCTTGATCTGACATCACACAAACACACAGCACAAGAGATGTCAGGTTTTGATTAAGCATCAAAGAGAGCAGCATGCTAAGCAGTCCTCTTACATCTACTAACATGCACCTCAAACCTTTGCTAATTGGCTGTCACTCAGTGTATAAATCTACTTTTTTTAGGCGCAGCTAATTTCTTATTTCACATTCCCTACTTCTTATGCACATATTAGCCCTGTGCTTTTTCTTTCATCGAGCAACGTGCCTGAGCTTCACCGAAAGTGATCGGTGGAGTGAACTTTATCTCTCAGCCCCACCCGACTCGAAAATTAGGCTTTTTTTCCCTTTCTGGCTAGTATGCGAGCATGCACCTCCTCTCCTCTTTTTAAACCTAAATGTTGAACACATGTGTGAATATTTATTTTTACAGTTACATTCCCGAGTTTAAAATTCTGCATCAATTTTTAATGTCATATCTGTTTTACCCCCTCCAAAGTAGCATCGGAGAATAAAAGGGATTCATCGGGGTCCCCAGAGGACGAATCCTAATGACTCTAATGATGACTTTATCTTTAGTGTCACTATGAGGTCGGTTTGTTGATGGGTTTTTTTTGTGAAATGTCTTGGATTGATTACCATAAAACTTGTTACAGATATTCATGACTTCTCAGAAGGGGTGAGGAAGAAAATCTATTCTTAGATGCATCTTGATTCTCTCTCATGTCTCAATGCAGAAAAGTCAATAGTTGGAAATTCAAACCCGGTTCCTCCAAAATCATGACCGCCTGTACATAAACAATTCTTAAAACTGTGCTGCATGTTTCCTTTGGCTGCTGAAGCATCGTGTTTACGT
This sequence comes from Spondyliosoma cantharus, assembly GCA_900302685.1. Lineage (NCBI taxonomy): Eukaryota > Metazoa > Chordata > Actinopteri > Spariformes > Sparidae > Spondyliosoma > Spondyliosoma cantharus. The sequence continues at coordinate 8,376 of OMLP01007752.1, read as the reverse complement.
TCTGAGCCAGGCTACCATCTTGTGTTTTTTTTGGCGTGAACGGCTGATCGGATGTGAATCTCATCATTATTCGTGGATCATTACAAACACACATTTGTAAAAGTAGGAGTAATCACACAGTGAGAAATAATGATTTATCTGTTGAAATCAAAAAATATCATGCATCGAGATGCACCGCTTATCATTCTCTAATCACATCTAATCAAACCGTGAGGTGCTCAGAGATTCTCACCCCTTCTTCTCGGGGCTGAATTGCAAATATGATCGTCAGAACTCGCAGCATTACCACCAGCCTCAGCTGTACTGTATGTGTAGTGCAAATGATCAAATTGAGGCGATTTGAGGGGGGACACCATCCCCCTTTTTAGCAAAAGAAGCTCAAAGGCAATCACTAATAGGCTGAGCGCTGTCGGGGTCCGGACCTAGACGCCATCCAATCCAGACCCCAGTCCTATAACTGATGAATAATTGATAATTATTATATTTTGACAGAGCATTTCTACTTCTCACGTCCAAGGAAACTCGCAGAGCGACTGATACTGATACTGATAGAGACGAGATGAGAGGCATCAGTCGGAGAAAACAGACAACAAACACGGAGCTGTTAAATCAAGAATGCTCTCTTACATTCTGGACCTGGGCTAGAGGGAATTTTCTCCACATGAACCCGACTATTTATTTTTTTTTATCTCTCTCTAAATCCCACAAACAAACATGGGGGCACACGGTAAAAATAATACATGCTTCATATCAGCATAATGGCATGATGGAATTAGCATTAGCTTAAAGCGCCCCTGTGACTAACACAGAGCGTGGCTGTAGGCTATCTTGTCTTGTTATCCCGGTAATTGGCAGAGTGTGACATTTGCATTTTGTAGCTTTCTAGGAGGCCGAACAGTTACAGTAACAAGTGTCGATAATGCGGCAGCATGAAGCCGTATCGGTCGTTTTGAATTTGTGTTTCTCGCGATAAGCACTTCGAATGATGTCAAATTACACATTCTGAGATCAGTGGCAAAAAGTCAAATTGATGCGTCTCCCACTTTCTGATCTTTCACCGAGTGTATAATTATGCAACAATGGAAACAGAGTATCTAATGACATCGTAGGAAAGATGAGCCGGACACAAAGCCCTTTGGTTAACTGCGCAGCGAGATTTAATTATTGCATTATTACGTGTGTCCGTCCTCCCTCGGCTGCTTTTATGAATAGCATTACGTCTTATTTGTTTGAAGGCACGGTTGACTCAAAGCACATGTTGGGAACCACCAGAGCGAAGGATGTGATGAATATCATTGTTTTCCACGGTTTCGCTTTCAACTTGTTTCCATGAATGCTGCTCATTATGCTGAATTACAGCTTTCACAAAGGCACAGAGTTGGACATTTACAAGAAAGCCCCTTTTTTTTTTCCTCGAGATCAAGAGCAGGTCTCGGAGGGTTCAAACACTGCTGACAGCGACGAGAAGAAGGAAGGAGATGGAGAGAGAGAGAGAGAGAGACAGAGAGAGAGAGAAAAGGGGGAGGAGAAGAAGGCGGGTGTCGGTGCCCAAACCCCCTGAATGAAATCAAAGCTCCGTACAAAACTCCTCTGATTAGCACTTGTGGAATTAATCTCCTCCAGCTCTTCTGCTCTCGTGGGATCCTGAAAACCTGAATGGTGTCTTCATTACAATCTGGCTGCCTGTCTATCACCTATTTGGGTTTTGGGATGATGGCAAATAGATAGTCAATCTACATCAGTGCTACTCAACAGCATGTGCCTTTCATAGTTGTTCTAAATGTGTTATGGGAGGAGAAATCAAATGGTGCCTTTCTCTTCCCACTGTCCACCTACCGCCTTGGTGCACTGCACGTCCTTTCCCAGCAGCCAGTGCAGCTCCAGGTTTCCCTCCCCCTGGTAGCAGGACTGCAGCCGCTCCTTGATGCGCGTGTTGATGTCTTGGATGGTGAAGACACAGAGAGCCGAGTGATCCGGTGGGTCGTGGCACTGCTTCTGTCCCTTGGAGAACACAGCAAAGAGCACGTCCTCCTGGGCGCTGATGTTGAGAGACTTTGCCAGAACCCTGCCGGCCTTGGACAGGTACGCCGCCTGCAGCAGGCGGTACTCCTCACCTCTGTGTACACACCCCACGGGAAGTGACACATATGAGTGGAACTTCTTGTCACCTTTGCAGAGGCGGATGATGCGCGAGGTGTAAAACAAGTCGCCAGGGGAGCTGCCGGCAGGCATCCCATTCTCAGGCGTCTCTGGCTGGACGGTCATGAAGTAGACGAAGCTTCCGCTGGCGAAGCCGTAAATGTAGTTGATGTCAAAATGTGGAACAAGAGCCAGCGTGTCTGAGGGGATTTTAATGAGAGAGGAAACAAAGTCGGTGTGAAGCTCGTAGTCCAGCATGGCAGAGGACTCTGGGTCGCGAGGCAGCTTGCGGCTGGAGATAGTTGGGAAGTAGTCCTGTTTGCCACCGACGGCCGTGCCGATGTACAGAGTTGCGTCCTGACCCTGCGAGGGCACAACGACCCCGTACATCGTGCCCGTCTGGTTGTCACTGGACAGGTAGTGTTCTTTTTTGTGCGTGGGCTCCACCAGGATGAACAAATCGTCCAGCCTCATCAGCTTGCAGACGCCCTGGTAGAGGCTGCCGCAGGCCAGCAGCCGGTTGTGAGAGTAGTCGATGAGCAACAGCTTGTTAACGTTGTCTGTGGAGGCAAGAGGCTCGGAACAGGGCTGGACAATCAGCGGCGGATAGCATGCTTTGTTGTCATACTCCGGTCCTGTATCATGGGACACCAGCAGGGTGAGATTAGCCGACAACTTGTAGATTCGGTTGACGGCTCCGATGTAAAGAGCCCCCGTAGACTGATGCACAGTCAGGTGGTTCAGCGACCACTCCTTCCGCTCTGATTGGAAAGTGTTCATAGTCTGTCCAACTGTCGTCTTTTGATTCGCAGAGATTAGAGTCAGTAGCCACAGTGCCAGGGGCCATGACATGACCTTAAGAGGGCCGTGACCTTTAGCGAGGCCGCAGTAAGTCCATCCTCTATCCGAGCGCGCTCCCATCCCCGCAGGGCTTTCCGAAAGCTACCGCGCTCAGACAAAACAGCTGGAACCGCGTGTGTCGCCGAGGAGCAGGACTGCGCTGAAGAAGACGAGCTGAAGTGCAGTCTTGTGATCTTCACATATTTCTGAAAAAGAGAAGAGAGACATGTTTGTTTTTAGACTCAAAAGATCCTTGACTCCTTTGAGAGTGAAGAAATGATTCTGTTGGGAGAGGAGAAAAAAAAAAGTGCTTTCAGAGATCATCATTACACACTTCATCTAAAAAGCCCCTCGAAATATATGTGCTTGTTTTCCCCGCGATCTCTGCTTAGTCAGACACATGAGGCATCAAAGAAACAAGTAATCATTTGTTCAAACTGTCTCCCCATATTTACTAGCCCGAGAGATGGTCCAATATTCCCCCTACCAACAGGGGGGCTCATTATATCCGCCTCTGTGTGAGGGAGAACTAACTGTGGCTTATTACTTGAACAAAGCAGTGACACACTGTAGCAGAGCCTTCCCTCTGTTTGGGTGGCTAATTAAATGATCCAAATGTATTAATTATGCGTCCATTTTTTGGGCTCCCTGTTTTCCCTTCTCCCCTCCGCCTTGTTCGTTTAAATGGTTGAATCCAGGAGGAATTAATCACTCTCCACTGCGTCCGACATTCCTAAATTAATCAGGCTTTTTTTTTTTTTTGCCGGGGATGGCAGGGAGTCATTAGAGATTCAGAGCCAGGCGGCATCAGCCCCTCACACTTCTCTGTTTAATTTCATTAGCATATTTTATGTAGATATTTCCAGGGGACAAACAATGTCCCTCAAACACATGACGGACCGGAAGGGTGGACGAGTTAGACGCGTGACAAAAGGATGTTTGATGTGTTTGGTTGTTTTTTTGTTTTTTTTTTACCCTTGCCATAACTATTATGTGATGCGTGTTGTGGTGTGGCGCCAGGTCTTTCTTGCACGGATGAGACAAAACACGCTAATTTGGAACATCTCAAAATAAAGACGGATGTTCTGTGAAGGCAACACAAGGATGGTAGATAAAGTGGCTTCACATGCGGCGCTACTTCATCGGAGTCCATTAATGGAGTGATAAAGCTGCCTGCATAGGAGGACAGACCATAAATTAAGACACCTACATCACCCTAAATCCTGCCTGTGTGACACCAGAGGCTTCACCAATCTGGCTGTTTTTTATCACGCCCCTTTTGTCCTCTCCAGCACCACATCGGCAGCCCCTCGCTCGTTTTTATCTCTTTTTATTTTTTTAAAATCACGAAACCGCCCTTTCGCGAAAAAAACGCTTCTGCAGTTTCCTCCAAAGACGTCCTGCCAAACGCTTTAGAAGCCTTTCAGCTCAGAGGCAACTGTCTCCTCTTGGCTTCAGCCTTTCGTAAACGGGGTGTTTTCTCAGTGAGGCTTCCTGGTATAAGTAAAGGTTAAATGAAGACAGCCATGTCAGACCCTAACGCCGGGGTCATGACGGGGTGGGTGCTCTCCATTGGCTGGCTAACAGGACGTCCGGCTGAGTTGAGCGGGAGCCAGGGATGAAGCGGATGGACTGACACTGAGCTGGCTGGGCCGACTCCAGCTCCACTCCGGCATCTCCTGTCCATCTGTCCCCGCCACGCTCACACCGGGGGACAAGTCACTCGAGTGTCTCGACCTACTCTGCTCAATTTGGCACGCTCCGTGCAAGTCCACCAGTAATTGGCCGCCGAAGAGTAACATCTGTCGCGCACTGTATTGCTGAATTTCAAGTTGACTGTTTTTTCTTCGTCGAGAACACAAGACGTTCGCTCGGAAACCTCAGACACACTCGGCTTATCTTTATCTTTATTCATCTCCCCTTTAAATGTTAGATGAGATAAGCTTTCCTCTTTTCTGTTCTTGACTAGTTTTTTTTTTTTTTTCCTCCCGACTGGACACAAAAACTGTGTTTGCTTTTATTAGTTCTCAGAAAAAGCCTGAGACTTGGCAGGACGTGTTGGCTCTAATATTTGCTAGCTTCTTTATTTTCCGAACAAATGGTGTCCAGCAAATTCCTTCTGAAAATCCCTCAAATCATCTGCTTTGCAAGCTGATGAGTCCCTGAACCAGATTCTGTGTTGATGTAACCACAATTTTCTCCCGTTTGTCCTTTTTTATGTTAAAACGTAATGAAAACCGTACCGAGGCATTCAGAAACGTCTCAGATGAAGCGGCGGCGGCCTTTTATTCTGACGGCCTGCGGGTAAACTCAAACATAACGTCTTTGCAGCTTTCATGTGTATGTTTTCAGTAAACTAAATTGCCTGGTGGTCAGTAAGAAACCTTTACTCCCTGGAGTGCAAACCTTGCTTCTGCTTTTTTGATGTAGGGCTTTCTGGTGTGAAAGAGGATGCGGGAATGGGATGTAATGCATTAAAGAGCCGTTTGAAAGTGGGCGGTTTTAGATCACAAAAATCTGACTCAGTCCTTTGTTCGTATTCCCGAGCTGCCACAAAGAGAAGCAGACATTTGATTTCGTGTTTACCAACTCGACCAGGGTTGTCTCTACTCAGCGGCGTCCGACAGAATCTCATAACTTTGAATTTCTCTCGCTTGAATCCCTCCGCAGACTTCCAGGTGGAGACCTTCGGTGCTATTTGCGTTGTGATCCCATCAGAAGCGCTGCTCTTTTTCTCAACTAGAAGTGATTAATATGACGGCGCCATCCGACTGTAAATAGCAGACAAAATTATATTTGCAAAGCCAGGTTTGAAACTGGCATGACCTTAAACGGCAGACACCAGCGGTGCCATCCAGAGGTTAATTCAGCGTTGAGAGTCTCCAGTCAAACCCTCAGAGGAATTATGAAGCTGGGGGGG
>OMLP01007749.1:1879-45036 GCA_900302685.1 Spondyliosoma cantharus | reverse complement strand
GGAGGCGAGAAGGTAAGGAGGGAGAAAGATCTATGTGTGGCATTTTAAATGAATAAAATATAATCGTCTAAACAACTCTAAATACTTTACACACAGTAGGGAGATTCAACTCTCAGCTCTTTTGCATGTTATTGAATTTCAGAGAACATTTTCTGCATTTCTTTGTGGCACAAAGAGTTTTGGGTGAAATTAAAGAAAAAAGAATAGAAATAAAGACGAGGAGATGTTTTTAAATGAGCTGAGCTCAAGCTTCCACTTGGTAAACCCAAAGCCCAAAAACTCAATTACACCATGTTCATCCCAATCACTGAAAGTCAGAGAGAAACATCCCTGCAACAGGAAGCAAGAGCACTTATTGTAAATGAGGACAACAGAGACGATGACACTGATGTGAGCTACCATAATTTTCCATCACGTCTTGCTTTGTTTCTTGCATTTATAGAAAGGCGTTATCATTGCTAACTGGACAAAGACACAAACACAATGGATTTTAAAAAAAATACTAACTGGAGCAAATTTAATTCACTGAATACAGTGAGGGAAGTTGGGATTGCCTTGTCCACACTGTTGCCGAGTAAAAAGTCCGTGCTCATACACGGAGAGATGGTAATTTCCTCATAAATCAGCTCATTAAATGGCATCATATAATCATGGAAACCCACTCAAACTGAAGTTATCATTAATAAAAAATATATATAACTTTTAATTACATTCTTAAGTGCCAAGCGTCTGTGCAAACTACTGCTGTGTATGAGCATTTTCTCCGTGCCTGCTAAACTGACAATGTCAGATGCATTATCCTAATGTGATGCATTAGGAGGAGTTCTGGTTTTTGCAGGAAGCTTGTGAAAGATGACAGAATTAGCATTTGAATAACCTTTCGGAAGTGTTTTAGGCAATCAGATCCCAATGTGTCTTGTCTTTTGATGCGTTTTTAAGTGGATAATTTATGGGTGCCTTTTTTTTGTATAATAAGTGGATAATCCCTACCCATATATAATCCACTCAAGGCACATTAAAATGACCGGCCATAACAAGGGGCCATTGTATTTCTTTGGTGCTCGTAAGCAGCTGAACACATGTCATTCCTCACGGACCTTGTTAGTTTGGATGCAAAAAACGACTTCAATGACAAATTTGCTACCTGCAGCAATCCCATTTACAATGGAAATATTGGATGACAATAAATTGGATTTGAGAAGTGCTCCAACATGAATCCTGTGACCTTAGAACGATGACAAACACACAACAAAGAGAAATTAGAGCTTAGAGGACAACAAATGAAGAAAAGAGAAGATGTGAACAGAAAAGACGGACAGAAAGACTATGACATGTTGGAGGGTGGTCTGTGTGTGTGTGTGTGTGTGTGTGTGTGTGGGTGTAGGCAGTGGACAAGTTCAGGCGTACCAACGTTTTATTTTTTCCTCGACAGTCGTGAGACTGGTGGAATGGGACGGACGTCAGCTGCGAGTGTCATGACAGCAGCCTGGAGTCTAACCAGAGGGTGATGCTTGTGTGTTTCTGTGTGTGTGCGTGCGAAAGTGTGTGTACGTATATTCTGTACAGTGTACGTTGTCAGACATGTGACAGCTCCCTGTTACAAGATGACAAGCAGAAACTAATGAGACCATATGTTGCTGCACAAGATCCCCCAGCAACAATATGATGAGGAAGTTGTTGTGTGTGCATGAAATGGACACTTCCTACAGGGGAAGAAGAAGAGTGAAATATAGTGTTGGCATGTTTATCTTGAGGACTAATTACATTTGTTATTTTTATTACATTTCGCTCAAAGGATAAACCAAAAAATTCTGATACATCTTCAACAGAAACTCCATAATGGTCTAATTATTTCCAAGGAAAAGTTTCACAGTCAGCTGAAATTCTAACACTCAAACTCTTCTGAGACATGGTAAAAGTGTGAGATGACATTTGGCAGACACGGTTCAAAGGTCACCTCAGCTCCTTTTGGCTCCTTGTTTACAGCCAGTAATAACTTGGAGGTGGCAGATAAACAAACAGCTGTGGCAGGTGATTCTGTCACATAAGGTGACAGTAAGTGAACAATTTAACCCATTATATTCTCCAGGTGAAAATACATTTCACCTCAAGTGTCTCTGTGTCAAAGCAAGAGACAGGAACTTGGCTCGGGTCTTGAAGCATTTATTTATAAACATATAGCCTAAACTGTAAGCTTACTGCACCGCTACGTTATAGTAACTTAATTACCACATTTGAGGGTAGCTCCAAAAACAGAGGGGGAAGAATATCACCAGAGTTACCAACAACCGCAGCCCTTTGATATATATCCATGACTGTGACTAGCTACCCTTAGCTAATTAGCTCATGGCTCGTTTGCCGAGACCGCGGACCACATGGGGGATTTGGCAGCCCGATGGTAAACATGGTCCGGACACCAAAGAGGAACTGAACCTAGCCTCCATGACCGGCAGAGGTCATTTTAAGGACAGGGGATACAGTACAGAGGCGATTTACATCAGCTCTGACCAGAACTTTGACTCTGAGGACAATGAGACACAGTTTTTCATCACAGTTTACACATTAAAAGCTGGCACAGATCTCCTGGCTCTAACTACAGGGACTATCAGACTCCAATAATCAAGTCATACTGCAGGTTTTACACCAGTTTGTGGTACTCCTCTCCTGTTTTATTGGTGCATTGTCACCTGTCACCAGTTTGATTATTTCCCATTTTACCTGTCTTTAATTTTCTTGCATGCTAACGTTTCCAGGATTGGGTCATGACCGAACATAAATGTGCTCTCCATAAATGTGCAAATGGGCTGTAGCACACTTATGCTGGGTGTCATCCACGGAACAAGTACTTAAACGTCTGAACAATATAATGGTTATATAATTTAATTCATTGCATAAGGTCCTTTTTGAAAGACTGTAATTTGTGGAATGTTTTGCAAAGAGCGGTGTTGTGAAATGGACTTCAAGGTGACCCTTTATGCTCAGAGAGCTGTTGCGAGGTGCTAAGGTAATGGAATAGCACTTAATGTGACCTGACTTTCACTGGCAATGTGTTCACCGTGTATCACAAAAACTTCCAGTGCCTTTTACTTTTGAGAGCAGCTGAGGTTGTCTTCCTGCCAAAATACAAAATGTATCCTTGCGTCATGATGCCTGCAACAAATTTAATTTCATTCGTTGATGTTTGTTTGTGTGTTTCTTGCTGACATTTCTCATTTCATTTGGCCTCCTAAATGCTAAAACTTTAGTATGACTAAATGGTTAAGTACGGACTCAGACCAATTTGACCTCGGGAACCAACTTTGTACAATGATCGGATTTTTACAACAGCTATTAACTATAATCAATCATGTGACCCTCGACTCAGTGAAACCACCTGGCTTTACTTTCATCTCCTCTTTACTTCATTTTCTAGAAGCCAGAAAACTCTTCACTGATTCATTGCTAATAAGAAACACTAGCTACAACCCTGCTTACCACCTGGTATAGTATTTGTTGCCAGATAGCATTAGCTTATTGAGCACTATATCAGGGACCTGCTGGAGCCCTTGAGGGTTTTCAATAGGATAACTCTTGCAGATTGACAGCTCTTGAATCGGTAGGTCACATTCGCCGGCCATGTTTAGGCCATTAATCAATGCTTCCAGTGCTTTTAGATAATTAAGGGCAGGTGTGGTGCCATTTAAAGACTCAACTATAGCAGGACCTAACCAATCATTACACTGCAGCTCTTTTGTCAACACCGCGTTTTGATGAAATGCCCGAGAGCTGACCAGATGGATCTTTCCCAACCGCAGAATTTCGTACACTTTATGCTGTAGATCCCCGCTGTTTTCAGGCATATTCCTCAGCTTTAAACTGGCATCCATTGCAGTCTTTCATGTGTGGCGTTCCTCTCTGAAAAAGGTTTTGTTCGATATGCTTCCTCAGTCAGGATTCCTCTGTTTCTTTCCTCCACCTCCACAAAGAAGTCTAGGGATCATGATGCTGACTATTATAGGAAGTCTCTCTGTTTTCTGACTCATTGCTGAATTTGTATCTTTCTCTATGTCTCTGTAAAGTCCTTGAAACTTCTTGGGAATAAATGAGTCTCCACAAACAGAAATGACAACCAAGATGAGTGACATTTGCTGCTGAATACACAAAAGCCATCAAGTAGGGATTTTTATTATGTAACAGATTTTGTTAGTGTATGTTTCTGACTCTACAGTCTGTGTCTTTTTTACTCTTGTGTACTGGGATGCAACTAATGATTGTTCTCTACATCGGTCTATTGTTTGGTTTGGATCATTTCTATTACCGTGGCATTATCTGGGTCATTTGACACCTGTAATGAATACAGATTGTACCCTTTCCCATTGGAGACAGAAACCAGATGTCAGTGGGTGTAAGTAGTGGGTTGTTTTTCCAGAATGAAATGGGTAAATGTGTACTGTGTGTTTTACTTTGTGTCTTGTTGTGGACAAAGAATTGTCTCTGATTTCCATTAGTGAATGTAACAGCAACAGTTGTGTCAACAAAGTCAGTGTCTGGATTGTATGAAATGTGAAAAAGAAAAACACAAACAAAGGGATCTTTGTACGGCTTGTTCATGCTGTAGAAACAGTAGCTGCAGCAGCATCATGCTCTCTACAGGTTGGTCCAGTATTCAGTACACAAAGTTAATAAGGATCTTTTCACAAGGCTGTCGTCTAGACTTGTTAGTTACACTTTGTGTCATGTGCTCTTGTTGGGGCTACTGAAGTATGACCAAATAAAAATTGGCAGCATTGAACTGTGGTGTAATTTTATGCTAATTTCGGCTTCAGACAAGTATTTCAAAGTATAATGAGATTTAGTCAAATTAAGTGCTGTGAATTGTCTATCACAACAAAGACTGTAGGCCATCTCAATGATAGACAGCAAACTGCATATTTACATTCTACATATTTTACAAAAGAGATGAGCTCAAACTAAATCTGATTTTGGAAAATACAATAACCTATATTGCATTCAAATGGGCTGAAGTCTTCCTAAGCGTCAAGACTCATTGAGGTAAATGCAAGCAGAAACGTGTGCATCGAGGTCAGGCACTGTGTTTGCTCATCACCTCACCTGAAGCCAAACTTGTCCATGGCGATGGCGAAGTGTCTCGGCTGGTCGTAGCAGTGGTATAGGTTGCGGTCGTCCATGGGTATCAGGTCCACGTCGCTGAAGATGAAGCAGTCATACTCTGCCTCCTTCAGAGCCTCCGTGTAGCCGACGTTCAGCAACTTGGCACGGTTAAAAGTGTCCTCACCCAACTGCAAGAAAACACATGAGAACGATGATTATTTCATTGTTCACATAAAGCACAGACGAGGAGGGCAGATAATGTGGCTTCATCAGCACATGTTAACTGCTTGAAAGGTTCTGAGTGAAAAAAAGAACAGTGTCATCTGAACACAATCAGGATGTGTGATATTAATAACATTCTTAATTGACTAGATGACAGATAACGTAACTCTGTGTCTATGATGTAAAACACGGACCCGTAAACCATGATTTCTCTTGTATTATTAAATAAAGAGTACTTACAGGAGTTAAACAGAGCATTGAAAAGACACTACACAAAAAAGAGAGAATCAATAATACCATTACTATCAAGTGAAACATGCTATTTTCGTTATACTTCAGTACTGTAAAATGCCAAGTTAGTTATAGTGTTTCAGAAGCCAACTCCAATTTCTTCATTTTACATTTTCATGTATGGTAACAACCATGCTATCCTGCTACAGGCGCTGCTGCAGTAAATACAGAGAAAATGAGTCATAACGAGCCAAATGAGGTCAGGCTCACATCGGAGGTGTTTTTCTGTACTAATCCAGAAAGAACTGGTGTGTTCTTTTCCCCAAAAATATGATCATTTCAAGCCTCTGGTGTAATAGTTTAACCAGCTAACAAGCAAGCTGTTTGGTTACCTGGCTGCCCAGTGAGTAGATCCCTATTTGGCTAGCAAAACAAGCTCACACGCAAGCATTTGAAATGATTGTTTAAATTTTCGTCATATTGAAAAAGGTTTTTGAATGTGCTGCTTGCCTTGATATGTATTTTGCTGGAGTCATATTTCTCAGAACTCAATAACAAAGAGGGCAAGCGCAAAGTTAGCATAAGCCATCGTGAGAATGGCCACAATTATATCATATTTATTTTTAATTTTGAGCACTACATTCAGTTTTTTTTTAATGCTACATTTAATGTCACAATACATAAATGTCCTTTATTAGGCTACTGCAAATTGATAGTTTGCTAGCTAGCTAACGAAACAGCTAGGCAGATCGTTATGCAGCTCGCCAAAATAGCTAACACAGGGGCTAATTTATGTTTAACTATCTTTGGACTCAGAGACAAAGCCCAGGAGATGGATAACATGCACTTAAGCAATTTACAACAATTTACAGTTTAGCTAGCTAGCTGGCTAACAACTGTCCATTAACACAAACACAAGAATGCCATGTTCCCTCAAACATACAGATCAGTGCTCTCTAATTTGCACAAATCGTTCAATGGTTTAACTGATTGGGGATCAGATAAATGCTCAAACAGCATACTTGTCCACATGAGCGCATTTTCCCTGCTTTGGTAAGACAAGGAGAATGATGGCGAAAAGTTAAACGGATTCTTAGTGCAACCTCAACTGCCATCATCACATTATCTTATGATATCTAATAGCTGTCCACACCCAAGATGGTCAGCAAGGACCCAGGATAAGAAATATCATACATTTCCTTTAGGCCTAATACAGCTGAACATGTCGTCATCACCTAAGTTGGCAGGTCAGTTTGAAGCATCATTATTAAGTGTCTGTGGTTCTGGTCTGTATTAACCCCGACATGCAGTATGAACTGATTTGTGTATGCACCCCAAGAGAGGCGGCTGCTGCGGTGAAATACATCTGTTTTTCAGTCTGTGAATGGCTCAGATTCAACACTTTTGGCTTAGATAAATGCGCTCTTGCCAAGTTGCACAGCAGCGTAGGATAGTCGAGGTTAGTATATGTGACAGCTAAACATTTAATAATGTACAAGGTACTGTGAGTCTCTTTCTGCAGAGCACTTGTGCAACAGCTTTGGCTTGGTAAAATTCAAGCCCTTGACAAGCTGCAGGGAGGTCAGCGGGCAAGAAGTGAAGCTACCGTGCAACCTGACACTCTTTGGTAAATACTTTTCTGACACACGTTGATAGTCCATCCTCTTTGAACATTCCTTGAATCTATTTTCATAACAAGTGCACAGAAAAAAAACCCGGAAGTGGATGGGGAGATCGAGATGAGCCGTCCAGCAGGGAGATAAAAATTCTAACTCTTTGTACTGTCAGTACCTGGTACATGCATTAACAGACTGAGTCATCGAGACGATTCCCCCTCAGGAAACACTTTTATTCACTTACTGTTCAAGTTCTCCATTTACTTTAGTACAAAATGGCCTCATGTCCCTGAGCAAGCTCTACATGGGTGAGCGACTTCATATGCTCATTTTATGGAAAGCTGCAGAGGTATATAAAAATACTGAATTTAGTTAGAGGTGGAATGGAAGTAAAAGTAAAAGTACGCATTAGAGCTGAGACGATAAGATGACCAGTTTAAACCTTTCTTGTATGTTTTGTTGAGTTGTACATTTACATTATCACAAATGTTTCCAAAAAGAAGAAGAATCGAAACGTGATGTGAATAAAACCGCCTGAGTCACGTACAGAGATTTTCATTGGCGATGGAGGTTGCTTAAGAATGAATGACTCCCATGATCCTACGCTGCACACACCAGGCAAAACCATGTTTTCTTTTTGTTTTTATTGAGAAATTACATTAATAAAAGCAATAAAAGATTATTTTATTCAAGTTTCAAGCTTTCTTGAAGGACATTAATACTGAAAAATATATATTTTTTTGATTGTTCTGACAAAACAAGCAATCTGAATATATTTTGTTAAGTTTTTTTCAATCAGATTTCGATCAGATTGATCAATTTAACAAGAAAATAATATGTATATTAAGTGCTAATGGACCAACTAAAAATGAAATACATTTGTTGTAAAAAATGAATCTGTGCAGCCAATGACTGTTATATTCTAATCCTGTTACTTCATGTTTTTCGATGAAATAACATCTGGCTATATGCAGAAACAACATGTGACCGAACTGACCCAACAGGGTTAGAAATCAGGACAGTGCAAGTTACTTTTCCTGATATACCATTACAGTATAGCAAGCTACAAATAAATCTACTGTATATACACGTGAAAATGAGCTTTTTGAGTTTTCATGATTGTAATGTAGACTTTCATGCAAATCTACTGAGTGTGGTGCAGTTAGGTTTGTTAACTTATGCAGGTTTCTTATGCAAAACCTCTAAAACATGAGGAGCCCCACATGATTACATTTGTTTATGTAAATGAGCCTGGGTCCCCGTGCGAAGCCTCATCCCTCCTATCATAAAAAAAGAACGTCCCTGTTGGAGGATTGTCTCGGTATCTACAGTATGTAGCAGAACAATGAACCACTGTTAAGAAATTTACTGCAGTCACGTATTCCTCGATCATTCGGGAAAACCGCCCACTTTTGACAGCACAGGGAATCTCCGAGATGATTAATGCACCTGCTGCCTGTCCTCACTTCTGTTCAGGAAACACTTCCATACTTGCTTCCATACTGGTGCATTATCAGTTCGGACCGACTGTGAATCGAGTACAATGCGTAATCCCCCCGGTAAACCCACTAATACCTGAGATTTGAGAGTATAATCCCCTGTGCAGGTAACAAGTAAATCTATTGTCACAAATCCACTGGGGCTCTGAATATCAGCTAAAGTGGTCTTCTGTCTGTTTTTGAATAACGGTTGGTTCAATAGGTTGGAATAACATCATACGAGGTCGTGGGAGCGAAATATGACCGACGTTAGCCCAGAAGGAAAGCAAGATGAGCATCCGATATTTCAGAGCAACAAAAGTTGAATTAAATCTTTGCTGTCCATGTTCTAAAATAAACAGAATCTTTGAATCAAATTTTTCAGTGTTTTTCACAAATAGGGGACTATGTGGTCAGCTAAAACTTTGAGGTTCCCTGCCACTTCCTGTTTGTTTAAAATTAATCAACACAACCCTGGTTATTGCAGGTTTTGTAATTTTGAGAGTTTGTGTTTTCCAAATTATCTGAGTTTGACACAAAGTATTTCGTCAATATCGTCCCAGGAAGTGAGATTGACAGCTCGTGTTTTCTGGTCCCCAAAACCCTGTTGTTGAATGAACTAAAGGCCAAAACGCCACAAAAGTTGCCATTGTTACTATTGTCATGTCAACAGGCACTTAATATGGACACAAATTTTAATGTTCTTTAAAATATATTAATTAGCTTGTGTTTTTGAGACACAGAATGGTAAATGACATGGACGCCAGAAGCAAAGACTGAGACAGACAGAGATCTGCAGAGCCTTTTTGTGCTCCTATCCTCATTAAGCATCACTGTGGTCATTGTATCTTATGTTAATAAGACAACTGTGTGTGAACCTCGCAGCATCTCGGCTTTATGGCGCCCTACATCTTTCCGCAATCACTTCCTGCCATGAGCAATTCATATCACTTGCAGGATATGAGGTAAACTGACACCCATTACCGGAGAGGCCTTTTAAACAGTGTGTGCATACAAAGGTGATGGGATTGATCGATGCAGTGGTTTGTTTATTTTAAATATTTGAAGTGAATATTGACTTATACTCTATACGTTTTAAGGCATTGTATTTCAAATTAAAATCTACAAAACGCAATACTTTCTATCTCACAGTATGAACTGGCGAGAGGCCACATAGCGGAGGATGGTGCAGTGTTCTTCTTGTGTTTGGACCGGTCCATCTCTCACCCAGCCATTGTTGAGTTTTTCTAAAAATTGGTTGTTTTATTTTGTTGACACAGTGTTTTTCTGTGGACTCACTGCGTTTTCCCCCGCTGCCAGCTGAATTTAGCACTTTTCTTCTTTTGTTTTCTCTCTCCAGCTTTAGGGCGGTTGTTTCCTGACCAATTAAACCCGTACCCATTTTTTTTCTCTCACCCACAATGCACCGGACAGAGCTGCTCAGCCACAATTTGCCTACAGAGACCCACAGGGGACGGCAAAACCATTCACGTGTACATATTTGACAAATCAACAAATTGCATGTTGACAGGGCGGAAATGCAGAAAGGGGACTTCAATTTAGCGGAGGGCAATTTTTAAGCTCCACATTTGCATTTTCACAGGCATCTTTTAGCTTTCAAGGACATTTCTGCTCCATTAATGTTTGATCAGGCTGTAAATAATACAGCGCGCATGTGCATGTGAATTTGTACTCCCAAACTTGAGTATAAATGAGTTTACTGATAAGTGTGACAAGTGTGTGTGTGTCACAAATGGTTTCTTTGAGTTAAATCTCTGCCTGTTCCAGTTGAAAGCACCTCAACCCTTGATCGACTGGACTGAGCTTCACAGGCCTTTACTTTTCATCGGCAATTTATCCACATTGGTCACATAGTATTGTTAATTCTTAAACCAAACAGGTCTCCGTCACATTGATGGATATTGCTTTGCAAGCTACCTCCCACTGCACTGCACTGCATCATTTAAATTAAATGTTACTGGGACAATAGTCTCTGCACTAGAGGCTTTCATTGGTTAATGTGTCTTAATTGGCATCTTAATAACAGAATCATTACCATTATGATGCTATTTGATTTCAATTTGTATTATTTGTTGCTGGAAGATTAGCGACCACTTTGTTAAAGCGCAACAAGTTGTAAACATGACACCGAATACATTGACTTGTACTGAAGTCGGTGTGGAGAAAGTCGGAGAAAAAGTTGCCTATTTACAGGACATATTCAGCAGACATCCAGCAACATTATCATTCATTTGGAGTCAAGCTGTTTAAGGATGCTGAGTCCAATGTTCATTCTCCTTTAAGCTCCTTTCAGCTTGTGAGGGAAATATCTGTCTCTTTAGCTGCTAAATCCTGGACTATGTTCACTGTCTAGTCACAAAACATCATCGTTTGCTGTTTGGTGCTGGGCAGATATTGTGGAGTGAGTTTATCAGAGACTGTCATACCAAAACATTGGCTGAAAGACACACAAAAGTAAATGCTCCATAGAACTCAGAGGATGTGCAAGGTCAGCCACTACCATTGAAATCTTTCACATTACACATGTTCATACAAAATACTGATTAAAGCAGCTTTTTAAAATAATTAGTCTCGTTACATGAGATAAAAGACAAACTGTTGCACCAGCAAATATGACCGATTCCCAAGACATCACAGGAGGATGATAACTGGAATTAAGTGCAGGCAGCAGCTGGGAAACGAGACGACTGACTGGAAAACCGCTGGGGTGAATCACTGGCTTGGCTAGAAAAAATACGGGTGGGGTAATTGAATGGAGCACTCATCTTCTGCCATCAAGGTGTCCAGTTGCTCCACTGGAGCAGCTCAATGACTGACAGCAGGAAACTGTGGCTGCAACCCTCCCCGTTGTGGCTGCTGGCAGCTCCCTGTAATGTGTTCAACATGAGGCAGGGCACCACTGAAAGAAACGTGGGATTTGGGAGCGAGAACTGGGCCATCTGGAGCTGCTTATCAACTTCAGGGGAATCGATAATTAGGCATCTCAACGAGCCTGAAGATAAAACTGACTGTGGGAAGAAAAACAAAAAAAAACCTGCCATCAGAAATTCAGAGCTCTTGTGAAATATTCATGACACCGATGTCTCAGCTGTCTTGAAGGCTCAATGTGCTCTTTCAGACTTTTTCAAAAAAGGCTTCCTGAGTGTTAGAAATCCCTCCGCACACACCTGGCGAACGTGAATGGAAAGTCCCTTTCGAGGCAAAAGCAAAGATGTGCAAATTGCGGTTGTAGTGTTTGGAAAAGCTGTCGCTCACTGGTGCTCAGGGAAAAAAAACGGCATGAATCTGAAAACACTTCCTTCCAGCAATCTCACTGTTACCTCAAAGAAGCAGGGGACCCCTATGGGAAAATTTGATTTATGGAATTTAGAAAAGTGACGCTTAGAATCACTACAAGGTTTGTAGATTAAAGGTGTGTCCACAAGTCAAGGGAAACGGGACTTGGCAGGTCCTCGAAGACCTTTTGACTCAAAAGGTTTCTTCAGTTTTGAGCGACTGGTGGGGAGTCATTTAACCTCTGTAAGCGATTCGATGCTCAAGAAGCATCCCGAGGGCTTCAGGGTAAAATGTCTTCAAGGACCCAAAGTAAAACCAGTTGCCCTTGAATGTGTGCTTCTGGATATAACATGTTGTGGGTCATTTTTAAAAAATTAATGTTTCAATGGAAAGAATTTGAACTTAATTTCCTTTAGCCTCGCTAGAGATAGCGCAGGACTCGGTGGAAGGTCACATTAATCCTCAAACCCAACCACAATAACACCACTTTAACTCAGGTGGGGTGGGAGCCTCTACCTGAGAGGTCTCCACTGCCATCCAGCATTCAAACAGTTTTTTATCATCCCCTCGTTGACCTCCCCTTGTTGCTGCCATCACAGGTTGTATTTTGTTAAAAAGTTTAAGTTTGTGAGTTTCAAGAGCGGTTAGCCTTCATCAACGAGCGATCAAAGTTTTGCATCGTGGAGCCTAATTGTCATTTTTCTTATCTGCACCCTGGAGGATGACTAGTCATATACTGTATGTGTAAGTCTACTAACAACACAGAGATGATGCAGATTTATTCATTAAATGAACTCACCTGGAACATTTTTTTTTTTTACTTTTCTGTTCAGGAGAAGGTGGAGCCACAATATGGCAACATCTCCACGAATAAGTACAAACAGACTGACCTGCACAATGGGCTCACCAAGGTGAGTTTCTCTCGTTTGATGCAACAAAACTTAATTCATTTATATTATTCTTAATGATCACATTTTAAATTCTGTGCAACCCTCTCTGACTATAATCACCTACCCACCAGGCATTTACTGCAGGTGTGGTGCAGCATTTTATTATGTAACAAGAGAAGAATGAAACTGTAAATGACGACTGGGACATAATACATAATGCTGTTTTTACAACATCTGATTGAACTCTGTGCTGACCACAAACACATTTTCTTTCCCTCCATTTCTGCCCTGAAGTTTCTTGGGATCTCTCAGCAGACGTGTCATGTATCAGTTGGGCTCTAATTCAAACACTTTGGATCCAAACTTAAATCAATATAGAGAGAAATTATGGAATCGAATTAAGAGATGGGATGATTAGTTTCTCTAATTGTCCCACTTCTTATCTTGTTTCTAATTAGTCTCTCTCTCTGTGAGGCAAAAACAAAGGAAGAAATCAATTAAATATATAGAAATTTGCTGCATCCACTTTTCAAAACTTTGCTCACGTCTTTCGTCCTCACTTCTTCTCTGTCTTCTCGACTCCCGAGGTCTGAGGTAAATCTTCTGCCACCTCCCCTCCCCTCCTCCCTGTACTTCCAGCTCTCATGTCAGCACTTACACTTATTTTCTCTGCGCTCCTCTCCTGCTTCTTGCTCATTCCGTCTCTGGCAGTGTTTCCCCGGTGTCTCTGCAGTAATCTGGTCAGTGTCAGTCTCCTCTCTCTCTACATGCCCTCTGAAAACCAATTAACCCTATCAACCATATCTGAGTATCACCAGATAAATCCATCGATGCTCCCTCTGTGACTGTGCTTGAGCATGTGTGTGTGTGACGGATACCAGCGTATAACTGTCTCCTATGTAGGGTCGCCATACACATTCACAACACACCTGTCCCGTTGCCATGGAGATGGATTAAGGGCCCAGCCACTGCCCTGGCCTGAATGATTGTCACCGAACAGCTAGTGTGTGTGTGTGTCTGACTACAATGCGCGTGTCCGTGCACAATTTTTAAGTGTCTGTGTGAGTGTGCGCTGGGATTTATCAGTCTCCTGCAGATAGGCGGAGGCGGGGCACCTCAACCTATCAATCGGCCGGTCAGTCAGTGCAGGAAATGAGAGACCACAGAAGAGGCAGAGAGATTTCACTTTATCTCACTTAATGGAGATGGAGTTGAATGCCTGCAAGTGTGTGCGTGGCTTCCTGTGTGTGCATATGTGTCTGGATGCAAAGGGAAAACCAACATCCGTGAAACAGTGATGGTCCAATCATAGTTCAGCAAATGTAACAATCAACAAAGGGGTCTGCCAAGCTTTTGATTTCTCCATATGTTTAAGAGGAGACCATGAAGCAGACTGGCGGTCCGATTTGAAGACTCCAACATAAACTGAAATCGTTAGCATATCCAGCAATCTAGCTTAAAGCTTAAAGAAGTAAACCAATGTTACTTCCAAAGACAAGGAGCACGAACTAACAAACTAACTTCGGGCTGAAGTTAGCGGCTGTGCCATTTACTGAATTTATGGAAGTTTGCACCCCAGCAACCACAGCCAGAACTATCCAAAATAGCATTACATCCAGCTTTCATTAGTCATCGTTATTGTGCATTTTTCGTAAAGGTCGCAAATGGAACTGACGTGATGGAATCTAATTTGCAAATAGATGTGATTTAGCTTCTTTTTACTTTTTCAGAGATTATTTACTTTTGTGATCAAAAAGTGGATTTATCTTCACTCCTACTTATCGGCCTGCAATCCGTAGAGATGACCTCCATTTCTTGGTGTTTATGTGCTGCATTGACTGCTGACTAGAGCTTATGGGAAAAGGTACTTATCCCTAAGCAAGGAGTGAAAACATCCCCCGATATGTGTGGGATGCAAGTTCCATTGGACGTCATCATGAAGGGTTTCACATGGACTGTTCCTTAGCTCCAACATTGGAGAAGGTTTGCGGACTGTCTAGTCAGTCATCGTATTGATTCTGAAAGACAATAAATCAAATGCTTTTCTAAAATGCTGTCAACATCACAAAATTCTAAACTTCCTAGATGAATTGGTGGGCCGTGCAAAGACAAAACACAGATTACGTCAGTGGCACAAGGCTAGTGTATCTACCCTGTTACAGACTCTGCCTTTAAATTGTATGTTTGTTTCCATTAATAGAGTACAGCTTTTGCACACCCTAAGATCGACAGGTGAGTAGGAAAAGACTGAAGGCAGACAAAATCAGGGAACAGACTCCTGCACACTGTCCACTTTCACTTTAAGTTTAATGACGACAATGTTTCAGTACCTAGATCCGGTTAACTATAGAGCTATAGAGCTATAGGAAGCATTCATGGACCAAAACAAGCGCTGAGATGTGGTGATGTTCAGACTTCCCTTGTTGCTTATTTAGTATATGCAACAATTTTTACATGACGGAGCAGCTTTGAGGCTTTCCTCTTTAGCGTGAGGTGTGTCCGGGCAGCGTGACAGCTACCGACCTCGCAGTAGTTTAATTAGCCAGCGAGCTAAAATCTGCTAGCTGCTGTCAGTTCAGCTGGCAAAATCAACAATCCTCATCAAGAAAAACGAGAGGCTTCTTTCGACTTCTGTCTGAAAAAGAAGGACCTGTTAATTCAAAAAAGAATGCAGATTTCAAATCTGCCACAGTCATTGTTTGTCAACCGCACATCCACTGTGCAGGAAGGGGAAAGTTTGACACGCATAGCAACGGTAACCACACGAAAAGCACATGAATGAGAAAAGCAGAAAGAGAGCGATTGCGTCCATCAGGTCCTGGGCGACTGTTTGTGACTAAATGTACTCGGCCACGTGTCTTTAATAAAAGATGATGATCCCTTCATTCCACTGCCACCTGGGAAACAGGAGGCTCATCAAAGCTTGATTAGACGCTGCAGTCAGCCGTGCACACACAAACACCCACAAACACAAACACGCGCCAGGGTATGTATATCTAATTCATAACCTTACAGTCTTCAATCATATTCGCAGCAGTGTGCTTCCTGCTTTATGAGAGCTTGGCACAGACCACAAAGAGTGAGGAGGGAAGAGCGTGACAGAGCTGGCGTGGGGCCAGAATAACTAATTTGCTGTAATGACTTTCTGGCAGTCCGGACGCAGAGGAGCTCCCGAATAAAGCGGAAGGCCGGGCCACGACGGGCAATTCAATTACCATTTTCCTGCCCGGCGTAGTCGATAGACGAAGATCAGGGCAACATCAACACAACAGCCGGTGATGATATGCTACTCTGCCGCACGGCAACGATGAGGCAAGTCATTTGTTTTGAGTAAATAAGTACATTGCCGGCACTCCAATACAAACTGCACTGTAACTTTTGTTTTATTGCAGGGGTCTGGACCTGAGATGTCCGCATGGAAATAAAACCAGTCTACAATGTTCTTTCTTATTTCAGAGTTATTGTGTG
This sequence comes from Spondyliosoma cantharus, assembly GCA_900302685.1. Taxonomy (NCBI): domain Eukaryota; kingdom Metazoa; phylum Chordata; class Actinopteri; order Spariformes; family Sparidae; genus Spondyliosoma; species Spondyliosoma cantharus. The sequence goes on along the minus strand of OMLP01007749.1, from coordinate 28,743 downwards.
GAGGGTTCAGCACCAAATTAAAAAATGTGTTAGAAAAGAACATTTAATAAGAAGTGTAAAAGGAGTGAGAGAAATCACAATGATTCCGCCCTCTATATGATACACTGATTCTAGAAGTTCACTTGAAAAGCCAAATGGTCTCAGGAGAAAAAAAGTTGAAATAACACTGGAAATTAAAACTGCAGGCGGTGAACCAAAAATGTTGAAAAAAGTAATTTCAGTCATCAACAAAATTTCTAACTTAAATTAAAATTATATCTGGTAATCATTTTTATATTTCTTACAGTCAACAGAATCCCTAATAAAAGACCAGTGAAAACCATCCAGATCATCAGTAATATTGATGAGTTAAGTTGCCTTCGCGGAGCAAAGAGGATACTAAAGACAAAAGCCGCTACAGCCACATGCTGTCCACCCTGCCGCCATCTGGCAAGCAATACAGAAGTATCCGCTCACGTACCGCTGACTACAGAGCAGCCTCTTCCCTCAGTCTGTGATGTGACACTTCACACTCCGCCACAAGATAAAAACTACGACTAACATTCTCTTGTGCGACCCTATGTTGTTGTGTAATTATTATTAAGGCTGGGCAATGTATTGATATCATACTGGTACCATGATTAGAGTTTTAGATTCTGGATATCGTTATATTGTGACAATGGCAGTGTAAATATCAAGCAATATATATAGCATGCATTGCAATATAGCTTAAATATATTGGCATATTATTTTAAGGACCTATCACCCAGCCTTACTAATAACTAATAAATTAACTTGTTTCTTGTAGTTTGTAAAGAATCCAACTAAGACGTTTTGTCTGCCAAAGTCACAAATTAATTAATAAGCACTGCTGGGGACTGCTTTGTAGCTTTATTGGATTTGTTTACAGTCTGATTTATGAAGAAATGTTATGACATACTGTCAGATATTTTATAATATTTTATAATATTTTTTATAATTTGGCATATTAGCTATACACATTTAAAAAAAAAAAAAAAACATCCGAATATGTGCGTTAATATACAAAATGACATAAATCATGATATCCCATTCCTATATCACATACATATTTTTTCTCTTCATTTGGCTGGAGTATGTTTATACTGAGATGTTCTTATGGCTGCACCACCCTATCAAATGTAAATACTCTTGCTGTCATTTTTACTAATAATACTACTTGGTATCTTAAGACATATCAATTGGATCTCTGCTTGACACCAAAATAATGTTCTCACAGCTGGTACAATGGCAATTTCTTTCTGACTGAACAATGCCATCTTTTCATTACACTACTGCACCAGCTTTGTTAGCATTAGCATCCCTCTATATGTAAGCTCATTTAAGCATGTCAGGTACCTCGAAGGCAGGATTTATGTTTGCCACAGCTAAGTCAATTAGACAATAGGCTGCAAACCCAGACAAGGAGTGCAAATCCAGAAAAAAAGAACCAAAACAAAACAAACTAAAGTGTGTTGCAGAGAACCAGGCAGTAAGTGAGAGAACACTGTGCGGTGGTGGACCAGAAGAGTGACAAATCAGAGTACAGTCAGTTGGCAGCACCCTGACATGACAGCATCAGTCAGAGGCAGGGAGAGAAGTGAGGGGAGCGACTACAGTTGAACCGGATACATCAACGTGACAGCATAAGCCGAAGAGGAAGAGGGTCAGAAACTGAGAGAAAGACAGACAGACAGAACAAAAGACTGACACGCAGAAATAAAAGGGTGATGGCGAGAGAAAGAGTGGGGACGGAAAGCGATGATAATGACAATAATGACAGAGTAGCTGCCAAGAGAAATGACAGCGAAAGGTTAGAGCTGCCCTGCAGGAGTTGGCTGGCGTGTGTCACTCGGAGAAAAAAAGCAGACTCATGCAGAACACGCACGCACGCACGCACGCACGCACGCACGCACGCACGCACGCACGCACGCACGCAAATGCTAACACTAGCATGCTAATGAGCCCACAATGATGATGCTTAATTGTAATTAGTGTTGGTGTGCACCTGAACAGTCTTACTAAAGTAAAAGCGTCAGATCGGTGGAGAGAGTCCTGCGCTGAGAAACATGGGATTGGGGTTCAGAGACACTCTGAGGCACTAACCTGAACAATTTGGTCCAGGTGTCAAGTCATTCTGGCACATGACATCCGCTGCAGCATTCCACTGCCCATTCTAATGCAGCACAGTTTAAACCTCCAGCACTCTGCGTGAAACGCCCTGTGGCGGGAGCATTAGTGCTCGTTCTCCACAGCGTGACAAATGCGGACTTAGTCCTGAGGTGAAAACTCACATTTTAGCTTGTCGGCGGCGAACTCGGGCACAAACACAAACCGAGGAAACAAATGCAGGAGCAGACTCGGCCTCTGTGAGGGCAGCTGTTGCTCGATGTCTGCAGGCCACCGGGTCCAGCAGGAATTCAGGCCTCCATGGCTGCAGAATACCAATTCAGAGCAAGACCAGTAACCATGGCAACATAAAGAAAAATTGTGATTCCTAATCTCTGAGAGAAAAAGAGATATATGCTAGAGGAATCATCTGTAACTGAAGGGAAGCGTGTGGTCTAGGTTAAATAGTGAGTAATTATCTTCACATAAAATGATGCCATTTTGATCATTATAGGGTGTAATGTGTACTCTGCTCTACTTTTAGAGGCACGCGTTTAGCTCCATTTCTCTGAGTAATAATGATGCAATTACCGTGACCATGACCACGGTTTTTGGCAGCCAAAATACATAGGGTGCAAACGCCACACCCAAGTACTGGCTTCTCAAGCGCACCCAGAACCATTTCTGCTGTATGTGCTATAAGGTTAGTGTGGCTTTAAGCCGACAAGCAAGGGTGAGACTACTGTACACACACACACGCGCACACGTACACACACACACGCGCGCACACGTACACACACACACACACACGCACGCACACACACACACACACACACACACAGATCTATCTAGAAATGGGAGCACTGGACTGGTGCTTTAGAGTGCTGGGGTTTAAGGGTTCTCAGAGACTGAAACAACCCACTCTGACTAATTTAACAACACGTAAACAATAGATGAGAGGTGAACTTGAGTGTTTCTGCGAGTAAGAGGTTTAAAACACAAGCAGTGAGTTTTAGTGTTTTTGGGTTTGAATGCGGGCCTGAGGTTTGCCTCAATAAGTGAGGTTAGCGAGCCAATGCTGGGTGCAACACCGAGGCTTTCACTCACACAATGCTGGCTCCATGGTAACCTACAGTATGCAGCATGGCTGCCCTGCTCAGGAGGAGCTTTAGGTCAGAGGATCGGATCAAAAATGTGTAAAGGGTGCCTTCACATTCAAGTGACAAGGCTTGCCAACACTAGTCATGAAACTGAGCTTCTACTAGACATCAGGCTGCAACGGTATGACATTTTCATGGTACAATAATCATCTAAATAAAATCATGGTATTAGAGCATTACACAATTACTATAATCATTATCTGGCATAACATCCTTTAATAGAATGAAAATAAAAGTAGTTTTTTGTTGAGCAAACACTTCATTATAAACTTATATATAAAATGTATATTTTTATAACACTAATTAAGAAGAATTCAATACTGTAGATAAGCAAACGTCCAATATCATACCACAGTACCTTGTAAACAGTATAATGCTGCAACCCGTAGGAGCAAGTGGACCTTGTTATCAGTTCAATCTAAAGATATGTTAACATGGGCCGAGGGTTCCCAGCCATTGCACCACGGACAGATTGCGGAATAGGACATGTTTGCTATCGATACGATTTCATGGAATAATAACTCCAAAAATGTATCCACAAGTTTCCCTGGGAGGTTACTGGGGAAACAATTATGGAGGATACTTCAGGTACTCTGCCGAACTATCATGATAAGCGACACACTGGCTGCATTTTCAAGGCTTTAGAATTGTTACATCAGTGGGCTGAGCTATAATAATAGTGTTAGAAGTATTCACTCGATGACATTTCTAACCTGGATCTTCATGAATTAATGATATGTTGTACCTATCGCTTTAAGGACAACGATTAGCGTCCTGTCACCATGGAAATGAGTCCCATTGGGTATCATGGAGGTAATCACCCTGAACTTATTTCCGGCTGTTTGGTGCATTTATTTGGTGTGTGAGGCTTTCATGTGTTGTTGAGCGGTCTATCTGTATTTTTTAGGACTGCGATGGTGAGGCGATTTGTTCGTTTTTTAACAGAGGGGACGCCCCCACAGCTGGAAGATATTTATCCAAGACAAAACTGGCAGAAGGATCAGATTCAGAGAGAATAATTAAATTCAAGGTCTTTAACAGTGTTCAGTGTTAATTTTATCTTACTATACCCATGCTGACTGTGCATGGCTGTATGTTTGCTCCATAGGTGCTCTGTGCTTTGTCTAGTAGTGACGCTTCACACTGCCGCTTTTATTAATCACCACGGTTTCAGATATGAGACACGCTGGTTCTGAGCTGCCCATGGGAAGACTGGCCATGTACGAGTCTGTCAATTCTTGATTAAAAGCTCTTTTCAGAGCACGCTGTGGGAAATTACTTTTCTGTGACTCATTTCTACAACTGTTCTCTCTTGTCTCGTCTCTCACTGTGTTTCTATCTGTCTCGCTCACTGACTTCAGTCGTGAATGGCCAGATTTGATTGCGCGATTGAGTGGCATCATGTGAGATGATTCACTACACGTGTAATTGGCCAGAAATGACAAACTGTTTAATGCTCCGCCAAAATATAATAATTCTCAAAAATGTGTCTGTTCTCAGTCTGGTTCAGAATAGGACAGTGCCTTGATCTGGAACTGGACCTGGACTGCAGTCCACCTATTAGTAACCTCACGGGAGAGGGATGGCTGACGTGGGGGATGAATTTTTGTCATTGTGCTACAAATGGGGATGACGTCCGCTATTATCCCCCCTCAAATTGCCTGCTGGTTGCGACCAAAGATGATTTTTATCATTAAATCATCATTTGGTGTCTGAAATATTAAAAATGAGTGGTTTGACACAGTTTGATGCTCCATTTGCAAGGAGAACAAAAAACTTAAGTTATTCAATGTATTGCGATTATATAACAAAGAAAAACAGTAAATCCCCACAATTCATAACCAGTTTGGCATTTTTGCTTGAAAAAAGTGAATCATCAATAAAGTTTCGACCTGCTGAATTTATACTGCTAGAAAAAGGGGGAACATATCACCAGAGTAACCACTATCAGTTGCTAACTCTGTCCTGTTCCATGAATTTATAAATGTTAACAAATGTTAGCTTGTTAGCAGAGTTAGCCGTGTAGCTAGGCAGACTAGTTTTGGTTTTTACACTGCTTACAAAGGAGCTTTGGACTGCTGGGAGAAGGAGGTTGTAAGGCCTGGGCTAGCTGGTTAGCATGCTACTTTGGTCAATATCTATATGCTACACAATAAATTACTTTTGTCTTCAGATTCTGTTGATAATTTTAGTTCACTTTTTAATGTTTTAAACTCAAATTCTTACATATTGCACCTTTAAGTTTCACTTTTATTTTCATAGGCTATCGATTGTGCAAAATGACAATTGCATCATCAACCGTTCTGCAGTGAAACATAACTTTTATTTATATAAATCTTTATAATGCAGCAGCTCATCAAGACACAGCAAATTAACTACCTCGGCAGTCTTTTTAGGTTATTCTACTGTTTTAATTTGAATAACAAATTTCCTTTTCTTGTCTTTCCATTAGTTGCATGCGGTACATCCACCTAGTGCTGCGCTTGCGACCTAGTTTTACCGGTGACCTAAAATCACACTACTGGTTGCTCAGCATTAACACTTTGACTCCACTAATAATAATCTTATCTGAACCACATGGTTCACATTTGACTGTCCGGCGTAATCATTTCACTTACTCAGCAGTGTAGTTTCCCTAACCGAATATATCTGTTCAGCTAAATGCTTCCATGCTGCCTCTCTGTTTAAAGGAGGTCAACTGAGCACCCAGACAACATTACTATGTAATAGGTTCAAATGAAATAAAGCGAGTGGAACCACAAGACCTGTGTCTCCAGCTAGACTGTAAGAAGAAAACAAGACAATCAAACCCCAATGCCACTGCTGAGCATGCTGACCATTGAAGTGGCAAAATGTTGTGTTGTATACTGATATGCTAGATTCAAACAGTGTTCTGGGGAGCTTGTTTATTCAGTAATGGATAAAAATGAAATTCCTGAGTTTGAATTTCTTCTCCAAAACCAAATAGTGCCCCTTTAAAAAGAAACATAATCATCTTTAATTGTAAGGTGAGCTACAGTTTGTTCAGCTTGTCAGCACTCAAACATGGCAGACCCTCTTCTTCAGCTTCTGTGCCTCACAAGGACACAAAACAACAAGGACTCATTATTACTTTGACGACAGCCTGCTGCAGCCATCTATTCTGCGAGCCCTTGCCCTGACAGACACTCTGAAGCTCTGAAACTCATTTGCTGCTGCTGAGACACTCAAGAGACCTGAAATGCCCCCGAAACAGACCAACCCCCCACCGGCTGTGTGAAAGCGGATGTCCCCTGGGAGAAATCCTTTGATATCTATTAAGGGGCATTCCCACACCGGCTCCCGTTGACAGAGCTTTTGATTCTTTGAGCGCTGGACTTCCGCGCATCACTTATCAATGGAGACAGGCAGAGAAAAGATCAACAGTGTGGATGCCCACACTAAAGCTCCGAGGAGCCCGAACACGCCTGGAAAGAAGAGAAAGCGCAAAAACTTAACTCGGCATTTTGCGAGTTGCTCCGGGACAGTTTGCGATCCTCTGTGGTACCTTATGCAACAGTTCCCACTTTTATAATGAGGGGTAGAGGGGGCGCGTGTTGTCGGGTCAATACCTCCGCCAGCAGGCATGTGCGCAGCTGGGGCTACTGGTTTGATATTTCTCTTCCTCCACACAATCTCTCATGTCCCTCCCTCTTCATTCATGCTCGCTCTCCCTCCCACACATCTCCTCTATCTGCCCAAGAGACCCCAAATTCAATTACTGCCAGGCAGCAGTGGGAGGCAGCTGTGCAGGTACAGCTGAAAGGAATTCTGATACGCAACACGTCCAGCATTTGACTTCATCGCGGCACTGACTGAAAACATAACCGGGGTTGAAAAAGCAGCAATTTCTGGTAATTTTGTTTAATTACCTATGAAGCATGGAGGGAAATAACGTGAGAAAAAGAAGAGCAGCGTACGTGGTGCAGCAGCACACCTTTCTGACTGAAAAGAGGGTTATTCAGGAGACGAGAGCAGGAGAGGTGAAGCCGGAGCACCCCGCGGTAAAATAAGGCACCGCAGGATAAGGATAAATCCCATGATATCACACCGCTAGTCGGGTCTGACATGTTAATTAGCCCACTGAATCTCAATGAGAAATTCATAATTCATTGAACAGGGGAGAGAGTGGAGGCTAGCTAGGAGCAGTGCCGCCACCACACCCATCACGCACTGTGATGTCTGCCTACCCTGCCGCTATTAAGTCAGTGGGATACAGCGCCACAGTTCAAGAGCTTAATGAAAGGATCAGAACGCTGCCATCAAAGGGCAACGCTCAATGGAATAATGTATGTGTACGGGCATGAAGAGCCAGAGGATCCACCTTCATGCGTCAGTCACAAAATCACCTACAAAGAGATCACAGGTTGTGTCTGCATTCGCCTCATGCTTTCTCTTTGTGAATTGACAAGTGGTCACACGAGCAGATAGAGTCGACTCCGCTGCCGTCTGAACCAAACAAACATGGGGATCTTCCACAGAGACACATCCGTCTTGGTTACCATAGGAACAAGACTTATTATAAAGGCATCGCTTTTCCCAAAGCACCTGTGCACAGTATAGAAAGGCAGCGCGGCATAATGTTATCAGACATGACCTGACAGCGTTAGTGACAGCTTTCATCTGCTGTTCTGAGCTGGTTCAGTCTGTCCTTCCAGGAAACAGCATGAAAGACGTTGTGTAAATCAGTTCCTTTTGTGCTACTTGGTCTGTTTGCTTGTTTTTTATGGAAAAATTGGAGAGGTGACATATGATGGAAGAATTTACCATTTAAACAATGGTCAATTGCTCACATCCCTGCAGCAGAAATCCCCCCCCCCACCCCCCGAAAGTATTTTTTCTTTTGGTGGATGTATCCCTCACAGGAAACATTCAACAAATATTGCTTGAGGGAATCACACTGTTTGGTTATGCACATTCCTAACAGATGCATGATGGGTATCTAAATTCAGCAAGCTGTGAAGAATACGCTCACAACCTGGGAAAGCCTGGGCCAAAATGCTGAGAGAAAAAGCCCCTATCTGATGTGCTCAGTGACTCCATCATAGACCTGAAAAATCATGAAATTGTTTGATAGACTCTGATGAGGAGACAACACAGTCTGTGGTGGGTCCACGGCTGCACTCAAATCCACGACAGACAAAGCGATCCTGGACTGTGGATGTTTAGGCTCGATCTTTTATTTAGGTTCGAGGTAGAATTACTGTCATTCTTCACAAAAATCAGTGCATGGGGGAACAAAAACGTTCACGCTCCTTCAGTGCTACAGTGAACACAAAAAGGCACAATTTAAAAAAAGAAGACAAAACACGTGCAAAGACAGTTTGTGAAAGTAGTATTAGGTTGAGTAAAGCTGATGAACAAACAGTGCTGTCATACATTTAGCGCTGTGCTTCGTTTCATGAAAATTAGGGATGCATGATCATTTCCACCTAATCACAGAGAACATCACTTCTCTTCTGTCGTGGAATTTATGTATTATGATGCCCACTCTTACACACAAGGCTTTTCAAAATGGACATATTACAATATAAATGTGACAAGGGTTGTAAAGGGCTTTGAGCGGTCAGTAGACTGGGAAAGCGCTATAGAAATGTCAATTTTAGCTATCAGTTTGGATTTTTCTTCAAGATTTGCTACTTATTTTCTTGCACTCTTCACACTTTGTTAAGGTATACCTGATCGAAGCCGGTGGGACACTCCTGGTTTTTGTGATAATAGAGATACTAAAGATCAATATCACACTGACTTACTATCTAAGTGTATGTGTGCTTATTCACCACCTAAACACAAATACGTGGATTTCTTTTTATAGCTTTTATAATCAAATCAAAAAATCGCTCTAATATTAGTTGAACTACTCCCACTGTCTTTTAATATACATCTGGAATCACTGAAATAAACTACTCCACAAATCGATCCGATGAAAATGCCGTTCATCTCTATGACTGATGAAAGTGTGTGATTTCCAGCATCCTCCAGCACGTTAGTATTCTTCCCCAGCAGCCACCAGTTTATTCCCACTATTGCTCCTCTCTTCTGTCTCTCATTCTCCACGACCCAATTACATTTCAGGATGTGAGGAAGGACGATGGCTGTACGTGGGAAAACAAACCAACGCCGACCCCTCCTCCTGCACTCCCCATCCCGCTGCGGGATTTCAATTTCATGCCATGAGAGAAAAGTAACCAGGGGTTCAGAGTTCATGTGAGGAAAGTATGAGAGTTTTTCCTTTTGGGCAGAAGACAGTCGGTCGGTGCAAGACTGATGCAAGGCGCATGAATGCCACGGACACATTTATTTGTGGCTCATTCACCATTTGGAAAACCTCAAAAAGGCTTTCATCTTCTTAGTGCATGTGTGAGCTGTCGAGACCACAGCACAGACTCCACGGCAGCACACAAATCCTCCATTTATATATTTATGTTGACATCAAGCGTATGACCGCCCTCCCCCCAAAACCCTCGCCACCCCAAATGTAAAGCCATCTTTCAGGGAAACTGGGTCAATCAGCAGTGAAACCAAGACGAGCTAATAATCCCCTCCAAACTCTTTGTCAGTCATATTTAAAGCCAAGGGATCAGAATACAAAAAAAGAAATTCGCACACAGCGAGGTAGGCTGCTTCTCATGAATATGTTAGTCATAATTGGTGTGCAGTGGCGCATCCCCACGCTCGCGCGCTTCGCTCACTTTTGAAACTGATTGTTTATTTGGTGAACTCTCGAATCCTCTTTCACATCAAAAATATTTACGCACAGGTTGACAGTCAGTTTCTTTCACAAGGGGTTACAATATTTGTCTTTCTTTATTCCCGCTGAATAATTCAACAGGACAACATGTAAAGTAAATCAAGACAAATTGAAATAATAAGAACACTGGAAAATAACCAGTGTAAGTAAGACAAACACATCAAAATAAAACGAAACATGGGTTAGATAGAAGCTCTCCAGGCGTTTCCCACACATATGCTTTACTGCGCTAGTATATCTGGCAACCCTTTTTAGCATTTATATATATTATTTATTTTGGTGAAAATCTGCCCTCGCTCTCCCTCCTGTCTACTGTCAATCACACATGCTGTGCAGACAGACACAGAGAAGCTCTCTGGCGTCACATCTCTCCTCACTGATTGTGGTGTGAGCTCTCCTATTAAATCTCTGCCTACTTATACCGTTGTTTTACACAAACTTATAGGTAACGCCTGGTTGTTGCCATGTCACTCAGCACGTGTTGGTTTTGATAGGCAACATAATGTACAGGCTTCCTCCACAAGCGGCTCACCTGCTGTTACGACAAGGGAATCAAGGGTGGAAAAAAAATTATCCAGAATGCAAGGTGTGTCTTTCGAGCGACTCTAGACAAAATGTCCTGCCGATAACGATGCTGGGAGAGAGAAAAGTGAAAGGAAAGGCAAGACACAGCGTTTCATAAATGGTAAGACTGGGCAAAAAAAATAAAATATCACCATATTTTGATCATACATCTCATTATTGATATTGTGGATGACTGATGACACTTTCAAGAAATATTAACACAATGAAGGTTTCAATAAATTATCATTAGTATTGTGGCTATAATGACTAAGTGGGTAATTGCAAGTATTACAACTAAAGCAGTCAAGAAAGTTCAGGAAATTACATAATTTTACTGTAATACAGCAATTAAAGGTCCAGAGAGGTGTAGGACTTAGGGGCATCTAGCGGTGTGGTGGCAGGTTGAAACTAATGACAAATGCGTCGCCTACCACTACTAAAAATGCAAAACTGTGAAAGGCTCTCAGGGTCCATTCTGGGATACTGTAGAAACATGGGGGACTCCGCCGTAAGGATCCACTCCCTCTGTAGATACAAAAGGCTCATTGTAAGGTCACGAAAAGACACAGGGATCTTAGTTTCAGGTGATTATACACTAATAAAAGCGTTATTATGAATGCTATATTACATCTCAGCCAATAGACCCTCCTAAATCCTCCAACCTCAGATATCAACTGCAGTCCAGTTCCTTACCAAGTATATGATCCTTTAATTACCAATCCCAATGTTCCTCCATTACCTCCACTAGTGGCGTCCATCTCTCTATAAAAAATACTTCTTTAAATCTTGACGTGTACTCTACTGTAGAGAATTTTTACAATTGTGTAAACACTTCTAAGAACTGTTAACCACTCAGCAGAGGTGGGGGGTCCTTTTTAAGCTGTCTTATTGAAATTCAGTCACATTAATGCTCTGCATGGAGACCTCCCTCCCTCCTCTCTGGCACGGCACATATCAGTGGAAGACAGAACTCTGCAGCACGGCTCAGACGCTCCTCATCCACCTCTATGTGTAGCCATGGCAACCCACACATAAGACCGGCGCGATCCCACATGGCCTCTGAAAGATGAACTCGTGTAGCGTTGAAATTCATAGCCATGTACGCGGATCCAAACTGCCACCTCAGGGAGGGAGGTATATGCTGCGGCTCAAAGGCCGAGGCAGTCGCGACGACGAGGTGCTTTCCGGCAGCGGAGGGAGGGATGATGAACGACAAATGATTCCTTTCCGTGGCAGGAGGCCACAGAGAATAACAGAGAGAACAACAGATTTAAGAGAGTTGGAGCAATGCCGTCGGGAGGGAGCAGTCTTCAAGAACAGACGCAGAAAATGTTTCTATTTTAAGGCTCCCAAAAGTGAACAAATGTGATATGTTAGCAGACAAGACAGCAGTGACAAACGTCAGATGTCTGGATGCTAGTAATTCCCAGCCTCCGTGCTGCATCAAGGCCTCTCTCTGATTGTGTCCCCAGTCAGTCTGCAAACACGTACGGTGACATGGGAGATAAAATCAGAGAGGCGCTATTTATCTGCACACTGTCTCAAACAATCTTTTCATTCACAACTCTTCTCTGTAATAACAGGCTTGCTCTAATGGGGGGAGGGGACGATTGCCATGGTCACCATCTCCTCACATCTATCTACCAGTTTGCTCCTTTTTAAAAATCCTTCTCCACAACACAGCCACACTTTATAAACCAAAAATGACCACCGGCATTAGAGGAATACCACAGTCACAGCACAGCTAATCTAAATAGATGTTACTGTTACTCGTGCGTGACTGGAATTAGAGACTGTGGAGTGACAGTAATGGGTTTAGAAAACTCATTGACATGGTGTAAAAGGTAGGAGAGCATTGGAGTCGTCGCTTTAGGCTGCAGAGTTGCTTGCCTGATTCTGCCGAATGCCCTAACAGCCAATCAAATCCCATTTGTATTCATATCCAGCCAATGACAGCTCATCAGGAAATATTGGTGCCAAATCATCCTCCGTGGCCAAATCATTCAACCACCAACTCTGTCAGCTCTGCCCCCCTTAAGCGCCGCGAGGCTGGGGAAGCAGACCGTGTCCCCACCACAGCTCTGGAGTTTAACAGGATTTAGCACTCCCCTCCAAGAACGAGACCGGTTTCCTCACTCTGACTCCGACTTAACTTTACAGTTGACATGTCGTGTTTGAAAATACACAACATGAAACATGAGATACTGAGAACTTTTAGTGGCCCGTAATGGCCACAAATAATACATGGCTTGAATTTCACATAAGCTGACCTGTCTCACCACCGCGCAGAGGCACTGTTGCAGGAGATGAAATTGACAGTTTCCTCGCATACATGTGAGTGAGCCTGTGTTGTAGTGCTGTATTGAATATTTGGCTTCGCAAATGAGCACTGACGGAAAGTGATTTCCCTGCTGTCTACACAATCCGTTGCTAAAATCTAGAGAAGTCGACATCGGCAAGTGATAACCTTAAAATACATGGTTTGGATGTGAATCAAGTTCGTACCCTTAAAGGGAGAGTGAACACATTGTGTGTAAATAGTTTTGTAAACTTCAAATGAATGTTGTAACACTGGGGTTTTAGTACTACACAGACAAGTGGATGTTAATTAGTGAGTCTTAGTTACAGATTTTTTCACCTTTGAACTAGTCTGAACAACCTCTAAGCTGGCTACCTACAGGCTAAAGCTAACCTGGTCGCTAAATTCATTTAGAGGATTTAGACATTTTAATGCTAAAACAAGTTCCAACAAAATCTATTTTGGCTGGCATTGTTGCTGTATTCTGGGCTTTGCGGCGCTCAGAATTATCATATTTCTGGCTATGCAGGAACACCTTTTGATGGAGCTAGGTTACCGGTTCCCCCTGTTTCCAGTTTTTAAGCTAAGCTATGCTAATTGGTTGCTAGCTGTAGCTTCACCTTTCCCGTACAGGAGTGAATTTGATCTTCTAACCTGACTCTCAGCAAGAAAGTATTTTTCTTGAAATGTCAAATTGCTCCTTTCAAGCATGATATGATATATGAGATTCCTGATAACGGTGCAGCAATAATATCTCCATTAACATTATCTTTATTACCAACTAATCTGAAATTAATTTTCTCATAGTTTTCTCAAGTATTTGGTCAGTAAAATGTGAAAAATGTCCTGCGTAATAAGTGATGGCATCAAACAGCTTTCTGTTTGACATACAATCCAAAACCAAATATTCAATTTATGATCACATAAGAAAAAGAAACAATCATCCAAACAACAAACCTAAAATTATGGAATTACAAAATTGAAACCTATGAACTGAACTAACCGACTGATTATTCAACTAATTATTCCTGGTAGCATCAGTATTAGCTCCTTTGTGTCAAGCGTAACTTGCCGCACTTAGTTTGAAATACTACAACTGATACTTTCATGAATTTTGTCAGAAATTGAGATTCTTCTCTTCAATCCTGGTATAGTGACAACCTTAATGGAAACATAACTGATACACAGCTTGCTGTAATGAATTCATTGTATTGAACGCTAAAGACAATACCGTAAATGTCAAATTTAATAAGCACTCTGATCAGTATGCAGAGCATTATTCAGTTCAATTAATTAAGTCATTGGTATTCAGATCTGCGCTGGAAATTTAGCTATTAAACACCGCTAAAAATAACCGAAAGTGGGTTATTAGTGGTTCATCTGTTCATTGATCCACAGGTAGAGCGCAGAGCAGAATCTTCCCAGTTCGGCCTTCACTCTGCTGGATACTGAACAACTGTACAGAAGCTGCAGAAGACAGAGCTGAAAGAAGCCCTTCATCATGCTTCTACTCATTAAGTCAGGACCTCATCGACATTCAGCTGACAACTAGGCGCACTGGAGCTCTTCTAATTGCTTCCCATCACAATGAATGGGTGACAGCTTATGGAGGAAAGAATGGCGACGGTGGTGGGATGATGATAAACCCTCTGGACTGGTGAGAGAGTCTTTCTCACACCAGTCGCAAGCAGGTCTTTCCGTTTGCGACGTGGCCCCCTTTAGACTGGGTGGTCCATGCTGCCCTGGTTTCTCTAGCTGTGAACATACTTGGGTTAGGGGTATGGGCAAAGGAAAAAAACAACAACATCTCCTTGAGCATCAGAAGCCTTTTCTGTGGCCCAAAATAGGTTGAATAATGCTTGTCACAAGTGTAGGTGATCTCGTATCTCACTAAGTGCATGCCTCTGTATCTGCTCTGCTGTGACAAATGTTGGAAATGGTCCTAATAAACTATGGATCCAGCTATGGGAATGATGCATTGAGATCATGGACTGCATGGTCAGCTTCCCAGTAAGAGATGAATTACACCCTGTCACATGAACTCTGTAGCTAATAAGATTGTGACTGCATGGGTTGACCGCAGACACGCCACATGCCAGGACGAGGAGAGGGCTTCACGTTGCATATGTATTTATCCTGCAGAGTGATGTAGGCTTCAGTGTTTTCTAGTATCTTTGGACTGATCAGTACTATCACTTATAATGATGGATTATTCGAGTCCAAGCAGCCAGAAGCAGTGCCCAAAAATAGGATAATCTTTCTCCACTGATTTGTTAACCTGAACTCGCTGATCAAAAGCTGATGCTGAGAGTATCAACACCCCCACCTACGGCTCTGATGCTCCCCACCTACTCCAAGCTGTGTTCAGAAAACAATGCTGAGAACATTTTACTTGTTGTTCTGCTGCTAATAATGCAAAATGTCTTGAAGCTTTGCTGTCTGAAACAGGACTGAGTGTCTTTGGGTCTAAAAATCCATGCTGGTTGCTCCTGGAGTCTGCCCTCAAATACAGTGGTATGTTAGGTTAAAAGCTAACATCAGCACACTCAATTGTTCGTAGCTCATGGGAATGTCATTATATTCAATCATATCTTAAGAATATTAGACAAATTTAGATTTTTATTTGATTTATTTGATTGAATTAAATTTTCGCTCTCTCAAAAGGGCATTGTGAACAAGCGGCTCAAACTGAAATGCCTCTGGACGCAATTAAATTGACATACAACCAATCAGTGCAACGAAACGTGTGATGTAGCAATGTGGCGTGAGTCGGGGTGGTGCTTGTTCCGTTTTCAAGCAGGAAAAGAAATAATGCTATCATAAATGTTAACAAAGTACAACTAAACAGTCCAGTAAAATATATGAAATGTATCACCCACGGTTTGATCTGGGTTCTATGAGCCAGGACGGACAAATTGGATGCACTTGGACAGACCTACAACCAATCAGAGCAGTAAAATATGTGATGTGACTTCGCAAAATTCGAAGGTCAGTGAAGCTACTCCGTAGTCTGGTGGTACGGCATACTTCTGTATCTTTTGACAGACGGCAGCAGGGTCAACAGACTGTTGCTTGGTCGGTGTCTTTTAGTATCCTTTGGGCACTGTGCAGAAATCTCACTTCGCCGATGTCACCTATGCTCGGTAGATTGGCACCAATGATGTTCTAGGAGGTACCTGCTTCCTGTCCTGGGTCATGTCCGAACTATGCCATTCATCTGGCCATACATCTTTCCTTTTGTAAGGCAATGTTGTTTTGTGTAATGACAAATAAATCACCTTGAACCTGTCTGTACCTTGGCAGTACAGGGGATCACAAAAGTCATTCATATTCATCCTCAGGGAGCCATAAATGTTCATGTTATCCATCTAACATTTGTTGAGGTATTCTAGTTTGGACCGTCGTGATGGTCCAGCCGAGCTTGGCTAAAAATGTGTTTTACTTGTGCTTGTGTATTAATTTGGTGTAGACTTAATCTCCAATTAGGGAAGCAAAAGCAATATACTGCAGTCTAATGAGACTGTGCTGTGTAAAAATCTCATATGGAAAGCAAATTAAAATGCCAAGAGATGAAGGGTTCTGTAATTAATGAATTGAAGAATTTTCTCTGCATGGTATCCTTTTAAAAAGCCGGCCGTACCATGACTGCGCTGGACAAAGCGATGGCTGGAGAGGATGGACTGTAGTCCTCAGTGGCTCATTATAGTTAGACAGGGAGAGCAGAGGGAGCAGTGCAACATGAGAGAGAGACAGAGCTGTGTCTGAATTTCTAATGCCGAGCTCCTGTGTTGCTAATGTCGGTGTTAAAACGGGAAGTGGAACAGTGCATGTTAGGGTGTATTCGTTAGTATTCCTGCAGTAAGGTTTGTCTAATGGAGCCTGACTGC
The DNA here is from genome assembly GCA_900302685.1 of Spondyliosoma cantharus. Classification (NCBI taxonomy): domain Eukaryota; kingdom Metazoa; phylum Chordata; class Actinopteri; order Spariformes; family Sparidae; genus Spondyliosoma; species Spondyliosoma cantharus. The sequence continues at coordinate 11,958 of OMLP01007749.1, read as the reverse complement.
TTCCTTCATTCACAGGAATGAGCATGACTCTCCTCCCTCCTCCGCCTCCATCGTCCCATCCCCCATCTCATAAACCCTAAATCCATGCTACGATCACACTCTTCGCATACAACTTCTGCAGAGCATCCACCAGCCATCAGCAAACATAAACGTCAAAACATCAGCACAGACAGTGTCGCTGCATGTTAGCCCGAGGACTGCAAGACAGACGGAGTGCCACACTCTGGATTTCCTGCCCCACTGAACCCTGCACAAGCAAAAATGGACAGAAAGCAAACTGTCTTAATTCGAATGTCCTTAATTAACATGTCCGAATAAACTTTATTCTATTATATTCTCGAATGTAATCCAATATAAGGAGTGCAGGAAGGCCATTTATTTCGGTGTGCTTTTTAATCAGTGCCGGTCTACAGTTGTCCAGGTTTGCGCAGCCAAACATCATCAACATCAACACAAGTGAGTTCACAGCCAGAGTGCTAAGTAGGCCACAGCATGGTATGTGACCCACGAGATGGCTAGAAGGCCCCTTTTTGTTTCTCAACCATCTGATATTCTGTCCGCTGAGGTGGAAACTTACCCCCACTGAACCAGAGGAGCAGGAACTGAAGCTTTCGGTATCACTTACAGGGTGACGTTGGATGCTTTTTTTTCCATTTTCTTAAAGAGACATAAAATTCTCCCGCCTTGAGTCACTTTGATCATAAAAAAACACCTGAAATAAACAGTCGCTCCTCGAGCCAAACTGTATCCTGTTGTTCCTTCGCTGGGAAATAAAAGAGTAGATAATTGCTTGACAAAACGTGCTTTGTAGACCATTCAGTTATCTCGCTTCGCTGCTGCAGGGGAGAGATTAATATCAGCAGGATCTGAGCTGGACCAAATAAACTGAAAGAGTTTTTTGAGTGTAACTGATGTAAACAAAATCTAATTATGACTCACCCCTAACAGTCAAACATAGTTGCCAATCAAATTTTTGTAGTCCTCTGTAGCTTCAAAAGGGCCTAAATGTCATCATATACCCCTTCTGTCGTTAGAGGCTCCAAGCACCCAATAAATAGGAAAATATATCTTTCCAGAAAGATTGTGACAATGACCTCAATGCGAAATCTCGAGCATGTTCCCTGTTTTGCCTTGTTTTTTGTAGAGAAGATAACAGATCTTTCCAGCCGGAGTCTACGACTGAGGAAAATGTACTCCTTGGGACATCTCTGAGCAAAAACAATACCAAGCCCACTGAGATTTCTATCTCAAGTGCTGACTTGAGATAGAGGACATAATGTGTGTTAAATTGAGCATGAATAAAGCTTTCTGTTAGCAGGGGCCTTTTGTTACTCTCTCCTGAGCAGCATCTTCAGCTTATTTCTGCTGCAGTGATAAAAGCCTCTAGCTCACCGTCACCCTGCTGTGTCCCCAAGATGGACAATTTAAGAAGCATTTCCACCAAGGACTTTCGGTGTAGTACACTTGAAGCCCTCACCTGACCCGTACGTAACCCCTACATCTGTTACTCTCACTGTAAATGGAGGCTGGTTTGTGCACGGACAGTAAAAGGCGCATCAACCATGTAAGCAGCGTGACATCATATCTAACGGGACATGGTAAACAAAGGGACATAAGAACACAATGGAGGACATCAAATGTTTCATGGTCTTTCTTCTGGTTATATAGCCATTTATGACAACAAGAAGACAAGCTTTGTTTGAGAAAGGGCTGCAGGCAGTGAGGAAAAATACTGCACTGCCAAAAAAAGGCGAGAGAGTTGGGTAAAATGCTACTTCAGAGCTTTAAAGCTTTTGTACATTGAGTCCTTTGTCAAGAAGTGTTGACCAATCAACGGACAGCGGCGTTTCTAAGTCCACTTTACGTCTCGGGTCAGTAGGGCTGCACAATTACTGGGGTGTTATTGAAATAGCAATATGGCCGAGTGCAATCTCCAAATCACAGGAGCAGCAATTGTTTGATGAAGGTAACAGCATTGTGTGACAGCATTATAATGAACTAGTGTAGTGCTGCAAGAGACGGCCTGGCCTACAGATCTTATTCTCCAGATGTAAGAAATCATTACTGTTCAGTGGAGACTCCAACAAATGTCACGTTATCCTGATTTTAATAGTTCTGTATGCTAAAATGATCATTCCAACAAAATTGTGAATCATATTGCAAATGCAGTTTGGAAAGCGTGTAACCTCTTTGTTCAGACAGGAATGCAGGCGAAAATGTATACAGTGGTTATGGAAATGCTTTGATTCTCTATATGTACGTAAGAGCGCACTTTGGGTATGTTTCCTGGGGTCGTGCCTTAGTGCCTGCAGGGCCAAGTCGTTGTCATTTGCATTGGCGCACATGTGATCAAACACACAACAGGACTATCACACTGTAGTGCTTTTTATTCTCATGGCAGTGATTTTGTTTCATAATCTCTGCATGTGTATCAAACTATATGAAAGCTGACACTAGAGGAAACACGAAGATACAGACAGCTAAAGAGATGGGGCGAGAACAGACCTGCCGTATATACAAATGTATCATGTCAAAAAACACAAAGCATCAGTGTGTGTATTCTTTGGAGGGTAGAGCGGCCTTAAACACTGAACACTAAAACTCCATAAAATCTACTGTGTGCTTACAAAACCGAGGTTGATATCTCCTCAGAGAGCCTTGGAGTGCCGGGTTTCGCTGCAGGTTTCTACAGATTACGAGCCCTGAAGCAGACTGAATAAAATCCCTCTCTCACCTGCTCTACCTCTCGTATCAGATGTAGGCATCGCCCGGCTGATAGCTCTAACCTGTCAAAAGACAAAACCAAAAGCAGATGCAGCACATACACTTACAGTCTTAAGCGTACTGAGTGATCTGAACATTCTCGAGAATCTTGTCTTGTAAAACAAAAGCAAATGAGCCTTTGATGCTTCACTTAATCCCAAATACACAAAAATAATCTGGGTTAAATGAGGGTAATCAAAGAGGACCTCACTGTGAGAATCAAGTCATCCTTAAGCATTAAGTAGAACACATGATACCACTGGGAAGATTAGCAGTCATGCACAGGCCGCTCAGCTTCCCTCTTTAGAAGCAACATTTACCCATACTGCCTTGGGAAACAGGCAGGAGGACACATCCACCCCACGCTGCACGTTCACTAGCTGTCAGTAAAGCTCAGCAGCTTGAACGCCGAGCCCCATTCATACACATTAAACGAGTCCTCTGTGGCTGCCGCTGTATCTGTTTCCCTCCGTCACCACTTCCCACTTTCCTCTATCTACTCATCTCGTTCATCTCATCCAGGCAGGAAGGACTGCGGTCACAGAATGTGGCTGCTTCTTCTATTCTGAGACAAATAACAGTCTTTTCACTAACTCCACCCCATGTTTCTATCATTAAATCAAGGACTGAGGACACCTTTCCAAAACACCACAACTTCAGAGGAATGCTGGGGGAAAGTGTGCTATGTATCTCATCGGTCTTAAAGGATAGTGCCGGTGTTATTACAGTTTTTTCTTTCTCTCAGCATTTCCAACAAAAACACCAAAACCAATCCTGCACTGGTCTGTTTCTAAATATGTTCTGACTTACCAACTCACTTTGTCTGTAGCCTCAAGTCACTGGTTCCTAATGAAGACTTGAATCTTTTGAAATGGGTCTCCAACATGTAATTTGATTTTAAAACAGCAGGCTCAGTAATTTAATAAATCAGATGGGCAGCTAGTTTGTAGCCAATGTTACTCCAACTGGAGGAAACGGTTTCTTTGTTTGGGACTATTTTCAGACAGGGCGTAATACACATTTAATGGATTAGTGAGTATTTATGGCAACAGCGCATTGCATGTCGGACGGACTCTCATGTTATTAAAAGGTGTAATTTGTAAGATATGGCAAGAATTAAAAAGGTAGCTCAAAATATACCGCTTACTTTACTCTTTACTGTAGCTATCTCGGACTGTAGCTAGCATCTGTTAGCTAATTAGCTCAATTGGCTGTGGAGCTAGTGGTCCAATTAGCTGACCTGAGTTTGCCAGGACTGCGACCTCTGATCACAGGGGGGAGCCACCGCGGGGAACGAGGCTCAGCAGCCAACCAGAGAAAACACGCCTGGAAATCAGACTGGGACCGAGCGACTGTCTGAAGTCAGCTTGACTACAGGGGATATGGCATGGAGGCGATTTACAGCGCACCCGTGGAGCTGGAATATTTTCACATCTTACCCCTTGAATGGAGGATTTATTTTGACCAAACCTGCCCCTTTAAATCTTGTCAGCCAATAATAGAGTTATGTGACACAAAGGAATAGGCTATTTTGGACAGGAGCTTTTCATGTGCTTTCTTAATAAGATAAATATACAATGTCGCCGGGCTTATCCCTAAAAAAGGTGAGAGTAAAAAGATACATTCGTTATGATTTCCAAATTATAAGAGTTGGAAATCTGCAATCAGTTTGTGGAGCTTTAAGACATCTCTATTTTGCATTTAAAATATTATCATCTTGAACTATAAAATTCACAATCAGCATCTAATTTTAGCTTGACTTTTACATAATCTGTTCTAATGGCTTAGGCTAGAATGTCTAAATATAGATCTCTGTGATGAGAAAGTTAATCCTCTAAATCCTGTAATTATGAATGGTATCCAGACGGAAGCTCTTTTCATTCAAAGACATAAAGTGTTGTCGTCTGTTCTGTAACCTGCCTGCTCTCACTGCATTATCTCAGAAAGCTCGAGGATTCCCGCACGTCATCAACACAACAATGTGGGAAAGAGCTGTGAAATACCATGGCGTCTGTGGTTTCCAAACAATATCCTGATATGTCATCAGGAGGGCACAGCGGAGGGAGAAAAAAAAGGTGTTGTCATAGATGACAGCTGTAGAACAGGTTTGAGACAGTTTGGGAGATTAGGAAGCAGTGAATAAATAGCACCGCCATTAACTGGAGGAACCCTGACATTACAAAAAAAGATCCCTCCAGTTTCCATCCATGCATTCAACAATTTAACATCATGCAGTTGCCATGCCAACCTGTTACCAGACTGCTGCTGCTGCTATGATGAAAAAGGGGAAATGCTTCTTGGCCACTGTGCAATAATGAAGAGTCCCAATACGACATTAGTATTCCCATCAAGAAACGCGCCTGGGCGAGCAGGCTTTAACGACTTACCGAGATGTCAAAGAGCTCCTCTGTGTCATCCAACATGCGGACCCTGATGGTGACATGTCGTCCAGGGGGCATGGCCGGGGGTCTGTGCCCGGGGTCCAGTGTGCTGATGCCAAGAGTCTCCGGGGCTCCAAGACGCTGGCCTGCTCCAGAGGCCATTGTCTCTGGGTCTGGCTCTGCCATGATGCGCTGAAATACTCACTGCCCAGCCTGTACAGAAGCCAAGAGAGGAAAGTCAGGGGGACAAAGGCAAGATGCAAAATAAAGCAACCGAGTTATAAAAATGTATCAGAGCAGGAAAAAAAACATCCTCGGCAGGTGAAACACAATGAATCCAATCAGGTCCCAGAGGACAGGCTGCACAACCTCCTGTGTCACACTCACAGAGTATTTGCAAATGCAGTATTTGCACTCGCCGCTAATGGCTGGTAATTGTTGCCTGTGGGAGAACCAATTACTGTAAGGAAAAAAAATCCAAGCATGTCCCTGATTTCAAAGTACAAATTAAGCAGCCCTAATGTGATCTGACAAATGAATCAGGAGGCCTGATTGTAAAATCAAATGGTCAATACAATGATAATTGATTTGGGAAGTCGTAAAAGTGGCGCATTAGAGCCAACGACACATGGACATATATACTTAGTTAGGTTTTAATAGGTCTCAAGGGCATCGTGGTTTATATATAAGGACACTGCAGGAGATGTGGACTGAATGGTAAGTGTAGTCAGAGAGCAAAATGCAAAAAACAGTAATAGAGATAAGTACAGCTGCAATGATTCATTGATTTGTTGGGAACTATTGCATGAATATAAAAATTGTTGTGATAATCGAACAATTCTCTGAATCCAGGTTCTCAAATGTGAATATTTTCTGGATTCTTTACTCCTCTGCGACAGTAAACTGAATATCTTCGGGTTGTGGACAAAACTGGACATATGAGGATGACAACTTGAGGACGACATTTGCTCAGAAAAACACATTTTTATTCCCCCTCTGTTTCCTCCTCCTGTCTCTCTAAGGCCCCGCCTCCTGAATAAGGCCTCTGATTGGTCAGCTCACACACACCTGACCCAGCACTGCTAACAACATCAGAGCAGCTGTACTAAATCAGTTCTTACGTGCCGAACTAGCCACTAGGTAAAAATTATGCAAAGGTGAGCCATGGTGACGTAAATGTGATGTCACGATGTCACAGAATTAAAGGCGGGACTAGTGACGAGGCATTTCAGGAGCAGTGTTGTCTGTGGGAGAGACGAGTTTCCGTACGTGTAGACTTTGACCTTTATAATCAAGACCTTTTACATGCACAAGAACATATAAAACACTGAAGGAAAGAGAACAAATGAAAAAACACAATAGTTCTCCTTGAATGACACACAGCAAAGACAGTAAGCCTCAAAACATTATCACCCTGATGAAGGCCACAAGCCATAACGCGTCTGTCTAATAATGTTGTCCTATGTATTACAAGTGTTGCTGAAGCTTTTTGACCTCTTTGCCATCTCCATACACCTTGGAAGTAGGTGAAGTCGTTCCAGAAAGCCCCACTCTGATCCCAACAAAACTAAAGGCTCTACGTATCAGATAAACTGTTAAAACAGCTTGTTTAAATTAATGAATACATGGTTAAACACATCTAAACCTGAAGGGTGTACTTGTGAAAAAACTTGGCTAAAAGTGATGGTAAATGACTGGAATAAATGGTGGTGTCAGTCCTTGAGGTGATCTGACAGGACGGGGGTACGTCTGGCGGAAAAGGTTGGGAAGCAGCGCTGCCCTGCCACATCTGACACTGGAGGGTCCCCTCGGATATTCAAATCAAACTCTAGAATAATGTGCAGAGTGACACTGTGGCAGTGTTTGTCCCAGGTGGGGGGGCTGTGTATGTTTGGACAAAATCGTGGACTCTGGGTTGACACACTTGCCGACAACTATCCACTCCACAACCACCCCCCCAATGTGTGTACGCAGCCAGATCCCCCAAGGCCCTGCTGTCCTCCTGCTTAATTCTCTCTTCATTGCACATTCCAGCAGGCTGATGTCATCCTGAGACCTCACCAAGTGGTTCATCAGAGCGCTGAGGCCAGTGGGCAGTTGTTCAGCCGCCGCAGAGGTGAACGACTGCTGCCAAGTTTAAGCTGAAAGCTGAATAAGGCATTTTCGAAGGAGTGGAGAATGTAATCCAGCAGAGTGGATGGAGAATGTAGGCCAAGGACAGTGGACGTACAGAGTTCTGTCTGATGGTGGTCTGACTGATGCTTGTAAAAATAAAGTGCACACTGCAGGCATCAAGCAGGGCTACGAAGAACAATTGTTTTCATCATTGATTTAATTGTCAATTATTTTTTTCAGCTTTCAATTATTAGGCCAACATTAATACATTGCAGGGCTCCAGACTAACTTCTTTCCCTGGTGCGGTTTAACTACTTTGTTTTGGAGCGACGGCACAAAATTTAGGAGTGTGAAATAACACAATTTTGTTTTATTTCTTAACCAATTATGTAAAGTTATCGTAAACAAGATTAGATTTGTTCATAGATGACCATCTACACACCCAGTTGGTGTTTGTCATAGGCTACAATTTTTTTAATCTGACCTGCTGCATATCGGGCGCAGCGGTGCCAATGAAAATGTTGTGGGTTTTTATGGGTGCATGTGTACCCACAATAGGCGCACCCCGGAGCCTTGAATTGTAATTCATGTCCGTCACAAATTCCCAGAACCCAAGTTGAAGTCTTCATGTTGCTTGTTTTTTACTGACCAACTGTCAGTGTCCAAGACACACAGATAGCAATTTTTCAGTGATATGTGACAGGAAAGAGCAGCAAATCTTCCTATTTTGGAAGCTGGAACAAGCAAATTGATCGTCCACATTCCTGGCCACCAATTTTCTGTTGTTGAATCATGATAATTTTACCACTGTTGGCAAAGACTGTGATCTGATAGATGGTTCCAAAATACACAGATTTGTTAAGTGCGTCCTTACTGCTTCGTCATACTTTATCTTAGTTTTGGTTTCAGCTCTTTCCATTTGAGCTTATTCGTAACTTTGCTCGCCTGAAGCCAGAACAAAAACAAGGACTTGGATTCGACAAGTGGATTCAGGTTTGATGAAAAGCCATTTAACCCCAAACATTAGGGCAAACGTGTTTGGAGAGCACTGCAGCTGACTAACACTCCCTTGGGCTGACGAAAACCAGACTAACCTCAGTCATGGAAGGGGGGGGGGCGTGAATGGAAACAGGCCCGTTTTTCAATTCAAGTCCAGTCATTTATGACATCTGATCCTTGCTCCGTCATCACTCAGCCGCCCTCGCCTTGATTATTGCGGAGTGTCTCATGCTGAGTCTGTAAAATCCGTGGCTTGTGTGACCTGCGCATGCACGCCGCGTAACCAGACACTCTTCAAACAAAGCGGCAGCGAAACAGAGGACAGTGAAAGAGTTGAGACAGTGATCATTCCAGCCAACATGTACCCTCCCGAGCGCCGGGGATCATTCATCAACCAGTGTGCCTCTGAATACTCGCGCCCCGGACAAACATGCAGAACAGCCACCAGTTGTGCGGCTGGTTCCAGTGGGCCGGAGGGCGACATGAAGCACAGTCGCCCACTTTCACAGCGCCCAGGGGACATTTACAGCCCCCTGAGTGTTTCTCAGGGTAAACCGCCCTGCCTTTGAACTTGTTTGCTTGAAATTCCCCACAAGTGTGCAACATTGAGCTGTGACTGCTGGCTCGCAGAGTCTCCGGGGCTGCAACAGTGGCTCCTCTGTGTGCAGGGGCCCAACACGGCACAGCTGGAATCCTTTAGTGACAGCTGAATGGCCGGGGGGGGGGCTGATAAGGCCAGATGCCTTCTACCTGAGGCAAGCTTCACAGCAACAACAACAAAAAAAAAAAAAAGCTCAATTTCCTCTGCAACACACACTGATACCTGGGTGTGGCATGCTTTGCATGAATCACTTTAAGTTCCCACCATGTTATTGGCACGGTGACATGTTGCCTATTGAGTGAAAAAGAATGACAACCAACAGTATACATGCATGTTGTAACCAGAGCCTGTCTGCCATTTAAGGCCTCTGTCAGAGCAGAACATTTTTTTTTTTTTTTTTTTTTTAAATGATGAGGTGAGGTCTTCCCACCTCACACAGCCTGGTAGTGTGTTCACACCAATCATGTAATGTGGGCTAATAGAGCAGGCTGCTGTAATCCTCAGGACATTATCAGGCAGTAACAGTAGATGTGACGTGAACGCACCGCCGCCTGGACTCACATGGACAGCCTGTGGGAAAAACTAAGTGACAGAAAAAAAAAAAAAAAAAGCACACTTGAGATGATTTTAAATGTCACACACACACACAGACATGGAGCATTCACATCAGCGACTGCGGTGTCTGCACGCACCCACCCGGAGCTGGGAGGTTTATATATCTGTGCAATGCGATCCCTCACTGGAGGACGAAGAGGACAGTCCGGTGGCTGCAGAGTAACATTTTTCCGCGCAGTGCCACAGTTCTTCACCCTCTTCCTTCCTCCTCCCTTCGAAATCCACAGGATCACAGAACAATACGGCAAAGATACTCCCAAAGACTTAACCCTAATCTCTTCAAACAAGTTGAACCACTTCCCTTAAGAGCACACTGACACACACTAACGCACACGGGGAGAGAGACTTGGCCAGCGCCGTACTTACCCCCTTCTCTAGAAAACGCACGCTTTATCCACAGACGTATGTATTTCCCGAGCTCAGAGGAGGTGTTACATCCACGTCCAGCGGTGCAAGACTGAAAAAAAACAGAATGAAGACGCCCTGTCGGAGTTTTTTTTTTAGATGCTGCTGGTGCCGGTGAGGAGGCTTTCTGCGGTCGCCATGGCGGACGACTGAGCGAGTGAGCCGGGGAGAGAGACGGGATTACACTGGAGCGAGCGGCG
>OMLP01007745.1:1976-13923 GCA_900302685.1 Spondyliosoma cantharus | reverse complement strand
GATGGTGTTTTTATTTATTTATTTATTTTTTTTTTGGGGGGGGGGTAATCTCGCCTAGGGCAACAAATGGGCTAGATGGGCCCTGTGATGTCTGAATCCATTTGTGGGTGAATATGCTTTTAAGCTCACTTGTCTTTTAATAAGGAATTGTTTTTTTGGGGTACGTTCACACAAAAAGGAAAATTTAAATCATTCTCTAGCTTCACAGAAAAATAGCATTGCAGCAATCCCCAAAACAACTGGAGTTGATGGGGACGTTCTTTAAAACGCGATTTAAAAACCCAATTAAAATGGGTGATCCAGCCTAAAGTTTCTTCACTGTAGCTGAGGTGTGTGCATGAGCATAACTGCATGTCAGTGTTTTGAATATTGTCTTTTTTAATCAATATGGGATCTCAGGGTGTTATGGTTGTTGTGTGATTTTAATGCAGGTCCCCATCTACTTCGGTTGTTTAGGAAAATGCTACAAATCTGTTTTGGATGTTAAGCTCCAGAAATATTTTGTGGACTAAAAAAAAACTTCCCCTGACTTTCCATCACTGGCATGAGGGGGAGTAGGCTAATGACTGAATTCTCATTTTTGGGTGAATTTATTCTTTAACATTTCCATTATCACAAGCAACACAATATCTCTCGACGATGTGAAAACGGCAGATTTTCTTTTTCTCTGGAGGGAAACGCTCTGCAGATGTCAGGTGCAGGCGGCCATGAAACCATGGTTTTACACTGTGACATTCAGATTTCTCTCAACCTGTGCAGCCTCTCTACACAATTGCGATTTAACAGACACAATGTGGACTGATTGGCTCTGATGAATCAAAGGATGCCCCGTCTCCAGTCAGGGTAAGTGGTAGGCTACTCACTGTCTGGGTTATACCAAAAAAACTGAGGGAGAGGGATTTCCCTCCATTGCGTTATATTTGACCATCTATGTCATAGTTTGCACGCGAATAATAAATAACACTTTAGCAAAAATAATACCTTAATGTGCATCCAGAGAAATCCTGCTTTATAAATTCCCTTCCTTGATGGCGGAGAGACGACATCGTCACACCCCCCACCCCCCTTGTTTCTCTGCAATGGACAAACTGTGTAACCAAATAGAGGGCTGCGCTCAAGATAATAAATATTAGAATAAAAGGAGCGCTTTTATTTCCCATATGAGAACATGTCGGTGGCGTTTTCATCGGCTCGCCCCAGGAGTAAAGGGGAGGTGACACAACAAACGATTCAAAAGGTAAGAAATAATATATAAATATATCTATATTTTTTTTTTTACAAAAAGGAGGTCTTGACGGGTCGCGGCGCTTGTGATTGAATATTCTAGTCTGGATGGAAGTGTGCGTCTCCGACAGCCAGTGCGGGGAAAGTAGCCTGTGGTGGATATCGGAAGAAATGGCAACTGGTATCGTAATGTTACAGTCAGCTGAAGGTGCGAGCCAAACAAAGCCATGACGGGGCTGCAGGCGACCGCTTCACCGCCGCCGCTTCCTTGTGACGCTGTCATCCACCAGCACCGCCTCTGACAAATGATACATTTTTTCTAATGTGTGAAATCATATTTAGATGATGGGACTTGTTTGCAAGAATTCTAAAGCTCAACACCTTTTTTTTTTTTTTTTTTCATTAATAAGCGTATAGGTGGAGGTTGCTTGTCGGAGAGCGTCCCGTTAGGGTTTATAAACGCTTTGTTGGCTGTATAAACATTCAAATGCATGTCAGGAGTAGGATGGAGGGAAAGTGAGCGACCCTGGACAACCCTGACTTCTGCTTGGTTTTTATCCTTGGCTGAACCGTTAAAGTGGATATGTAATAGAAAGAAAAGAAAACGCTCTTCCCATCCTGAAGTGAGACTTTCTAACGATGTCCTACATACAGACTATGAGAAGCTGCCTCTTCATTAGACTCTATTATGAACAAAAAAGAAAAAACTGACCTAGAAATTTTTCCAAGGCTGGTGGAAGTTCTGAGAATCCAGGACAGCCTCACTGCAATGTCTTAATAGGGCATATTCCAGTGTATAATTGTGAACTGAAGCTTGTTTTGTCGTCTCCCAAAGATGCTGGATGAAAATAATCACTTAATACAATGTATAATGGATTACCAAAGCAAAGGCAAGACAGCTGAATGCACACAGTAAGTGGTCTTTCCCTGATTTATACCTAGTAAATGTCACACTGAGGTGAAATTGTTTCAAAAAAAGAAGTTCTGTGTCATTTTCCCCCCCTTTTTTTGACAGGTATCAGCAGATCCTGCACAGAAATCTTGTTTACTTGGCCACAATAGCAGATTCGAATCAGAACATGCAGTCACTACTACCTGCTGTGAGTCATTCACGTGCTTTCAGGAACAATTAAGCAGATTTCTCATCTTCGTCACATGCATTCCCGCTCCTGCCATCCCATCTATTTTCTCACATTCGCCAAGGAACCTCAAAAAAGAAAGAGGGGTCGCTACGTCACCGAATCTTGCTTGGGTGCCAGACTTTGGTGATGGCTGTATTGAAGTCTATGGGTGATTCATGAATAAATACACTAAAATCCAACATAACTACGATGAAAGGCAAATCCGACGAAACATTGCTAATGAACAGGAGTTTTTGTGAGATGAACAACTCACTGATAAAAAAAAGAATCCGTCCTTAACCTACTCGCTGAAGCGTCTTCTTTCATTTTGTGGAAGTATTTCTTTATCAGAAATCATACAACATATATATGTTGGGCTTTAGTGTATTTCTCCATTTACTCCCATAGGTCACAACAGTCTGGCACTCTTCCTTCTTTTTTAAGTTCCTTGACCTTTGCTCCCTTTTTATTTTTTAAAGAACATTTTCAAAAATCATGAAAATCATTATTTCATTTTGAGAACATAATCACATAGTCGCAGAGAAGTAAACACCTTTCATGTAATTTGCCCAGTGATAAATCCATAGAACAAACAAACAAAAAAAATCCATTTAGCAGACAGATAGGAGTCAGCATGAGGGCATAGAGAATAGCAATTATTGATGATTAATTATTGTTCTAATTGAGTAACTGTGTTTTTGATTTCCAGCCTCCCACTCCCAACATATCCATGGTTCCTGGAGGGATGGGACAGAGTGGGGGACACGCTCCAGGCAATCTCAATGACAACATGACACCAGGGCTGCCCCCCACATCAATGATGCAGAGTCAAATGAGCAATGGTGAGATGTGAACACAAATGTACACTGACTTTTTTTGTTTCACACATACTTGGTGTGCACACATACAGTTCCATCTCGTTGTCCGTCGCCTGTCTTGAGTGCTCCTCTGATCCCGACTTTGCTGCATGTTTGTCTGCAGACACCAAGTCTTGTCTGTCACAGTCAGATTGCAGCTAGCGACCTTTTCTTTCCTTCTTTCTCTTTCTAATTTACACACATGATCAACACTCATTACCCAATCCTTCTACTACCATGTAACCTTTCTGTAAAGATGAACTGAATGTGGGTCCGTGATTAACATGCTATGGCACCACATGGGAACTGGCTGCTCTGACTGGTGCGTGTGTGTCGTCAGGCCCCAGCCATACCCCCATGCAGCAGCAGTCTGGTCAGGTGCAGTCGGCTATTCCCTCCGCTTCTCTCAGCCTGCCGGCCAGCGGCTATGGTGGCTCGGCGTCCGGCTACAGCCACGCTGCCCCCTCCTCCCAGGGCAGCATGATCCATGGCCCTGGGCCCGGCTATGGGTCTTCCTCCTCTTCCTCTTCCTCCTCCACATCCTCATCCTCTTCTTCCTCCTCCCGCAGCAACCTCAACATGCAGTCCAACCCAGGTGAGCCAGGTACAGAAAAGCCTATCCAGGGTTATGGATTGAACACAAAAACACCTGATTATCATACACTTAGAGGAAGGAAGTGATAGAAGTAGTGGCTTTCAAGAGTTCACGATGAGGTATAAACAAAGTGGTAAAATAGTGATTTCTGAAGTCCCGCTGAATGTCTTTTACACCAAACATCCCTCCTTAATTTAGCTTAAAACATTTGCTCACATGCATATCACTTGAACTCATTAATCTGTAAATTCCCTCCTAGTCCAGTGTAACCAACAAAATAAGCAAACACATTCAGTTCATCAGAGAGGTGTCCTGCCTCCTCTCATCTTCCTTCTTCTCCAGGCTTAACCTTTCCTAATCCCTTATTTCTGACCCTGAGATGCAGCCCTCCTCTCCCTGAATGTACCTCTGTTTATGCACTGACTTCACTGGCTTTGCTTGCATTTATATCCCAAAGCAGCATCTTCTAATAGAGGTTTTTTTTTCTTTAAGAGACTACCATGGACCCGTTTTGGCCTTACCCTGCCCCCTTTTTTCCATGGCCCTCCTACAACATTTGTTATGCGCAATTCTGCCTGTCTCAGTTCTCAGAATGCTGTTGAATGCTAATGCTGGTATGTGCATATAATGTGTCTATGTATATTAATGTATGAGATCTCTCCCCCTCCTCATAACCCCACCTCCTTCCCAGTCTCTATGATGCACCAACAGTCTGCCACTGCACACTACTCTTCAGCCCAGGCTGGAGGGCAACACTATCAGGGACAGCAGGCCATGGGCATGATGGGTCAGGGCAGTCAAGGAAACAGCATGATGTCTCAGAGGCCCATGGGATCCTACCGCTCCTCACAGCAAGGTAGGTGGTGAGACTTCTTCATACTAATATGGCATGGCAGTGGGCTCAATGAGGTTGTGAGAGTTGCGTTCAAGAGCTCAAGAACATAAATGGACTGACCGACTAATGGTTTGGAATGAATGAATCAACACGCTTCCATCTTCTTTGGCTCTGGATGCTAGTCTCACAGTTTCAAGATTGATAGAAGGGCACCTATGATGCTTTCTCAGCCGTTTCCTTTCATTCAGTGTGTTGTATAGTTTCATGTTCAAGATGTTGAAAGTTAAGAAAAACAACAGGAGCTCCTCTCTACCACAGAAAACACTGCTGCTGACGTGCCGGAAATGCCTTGTCAGTGGTCCCACCTTTAATTCCGGGACCTCTTGACGTCACTATGTCACAAATGTTGTACATTTGCATAATTTTGCCTATATTCACAGTAGAAGTAGACATAGATGAGTAGAGACTTGGTAAGCGGTGCTGGCTCAGGCATGTGTGAGCTGACCAATCAGAGCAGAGTGGGTATTCGGGGGGAGGGCCTTAAAGAGACAGTAGCTCAAACAGAGCATCTCAGGCAGAGGTGGAATAATTAAAGCATGTAAACCTATTCTAGGAGTGACCCACAATGAAATTATTATGTCTGTTGCTGAAGTATTATTGAATGCGTGGTTTTTAGTTTTTGCCTTCAAAGATCCTAATGAGAGCAATATTGAAGACTTGCAAATTAGTCTGTCCCAGTTGCCTTCCTGGCTGCAACTTCTACAAGCAGACTGGAGATGTATCACTCGTGTCACATTAGGTTCCTGTCTCTGTGAATCACTTAACTTGTGCTGTGTCAGCATGCACCTAATAATAGCTCCATCCTGTCCTGTTATGTCTTTTGAAGGGTGTCGACCAAGCCCATAGTGACTCAGATATATAAAAAGGATGGGATACTGTTTCCAGGGCAACAGGACATGGTTGTCATTCCCCCTGTTGCAAAA
The DNA here is from genome assembly GCA_900302685.1 of Spondyliosoma cantharus. Lineage (NCBI taxonomy): Eukaryota > Metazoa > Chordata > Actinopteri > Spariformes > Sparidae > Spondyliosoma > Spondyliosoma cantharus. The sequence goes on along the minus strand of OMLP01007745.1, from coordinate 8,308 downwards.
GTATCCTTGCATGACTGGATGAAGTATTTCTGGATAGAACTATGTTATGGAGTTGTTGTGTCCGTAGTTAAGATGGGTGACTCGTTCCCCAACCATTGGTTGTGGGTCTGCTGCGAGGGCTCATTTTGGAAACGATCAGATACTGTATGTTGCTATGCTACAGCTCATCTCTATAACTGGAAACGTTTGGCTTAATTGTGGTTCGTAAAGTTGATTAGACCATGCATGGCTCTTCGATGCATCCTCCAGAGAATTTTCATGTGTGTTCGTTTTCTGAGTTTGTTGGGTAAAGCTGAAAGGGAAAAGGAAGGAGTGGAATCTGGAGTTTCTGCACACCACCACCGAGCAGAGATCAGATTCTCCCTGATAACTGGCTTTCTCTAATCCTCATTTTCTCAGAGAAAATTGCATCTCATGTAATTTGTCTTGGAATTATTCATTGTGATTGCTCCACTTTAATTAGTGCTTCCAAAATTTGGGTTGGCCCCAAAATAGCTTCCTTCATATTATTATTTCAACCCATAAAAAATCATCACCTGTGAAATTGTACTTCACATAATTCTTAAACAAAATTACTGTCATATTAATTCACTCTGTTCATGATTATTCATAATAACGTCATAAGTAAATGATGACTTCCAGGCAAGCTGTCTTGTAAAATATTTTCTTACACACATGGTGCATGCACACACACCTATTCAGGTTGCCTAAAATTTCCCAAGTGTCCTGGCACGACCCCTTTACCCCCAACTCAGCGGCCAATTCGTCCAACCAACTGTTTAACCATTCGTGGTGTCGCCTGTCTTGCAGGATCTGCACAGCAGTACATGGGACAAGACGAGTTCTACGGAGAGCAGTATGGACACACTCAGAGCTCCAGCGAGCCCATAAACCAGCAGTATTACCCTGATGGTAATCATGCACATCCATAAACTTCATACACAGCTCTCAAACACACAAACCCCCATTATAGCACATGCCATCTCCCTTAAGTGCTACCTCACAGGCCTGAGACAGATTTACTGCAATGCTGAGGCCTCAGCTCTTCCTCCCAGTCATCGTCTTTTTCCCCTATTGTGGGAGATGAACAGAAATTACAAAAAAGCTGACATTGGTCTCAATCATGTTTCCTCCCAGTGCGTCTGTGTCCATACTGTCCCCTTCGGTGTGCCGAAATTTCAGATTTCAGAGAGTGCTAAAGCAGTGTGTTGAGGAAAGAGTGCAGCCTTCCTCCAGGGTGTTTCTTTGTGCATCATACTGAAGTGAGAAGCCTTGAAAATGTTGTTTGTGCCTGCCATTGTCGTTGCACATGTATTATGAATACTTTGACTTCAAACTGAATAATTATTTCTCTTCTTTATGTAAGTGGGTTTTGCCTTTGCGGAGGAGATTTTGCATATGTTGAAATGTGTTCTCTGCAGGTCACGGGGAGTACTCGTATCAGCAGTCTTCATATGGTGAGCAAGGCTACGACAGGTCCTTTGATGAATCCTCACAGCACTACTATGAAGGAGGTAACAGGTGTCATTATGTCATTTTAAAGCATTTGGTTTAAAGGAGACAAATTATGCTCATTTTCAGGATCAAAACTTTTTTGGGGTTACTGCGAGAATAGGTTTACATGCTTTAGTTCTCAAAACAACCACATCTGTTTTCTCATACAGTCCAGTGCTATGGCACTGTACTTACCCTCTGTCTGACACGCTCTGTTTCAGCTCCTGTCTGTTTAAGGCCCCCCACTCCAGAAAATACCCAATCTCTTCTGATTGGTTGACGAACACATGCCTGACCCAGAACCGCTAATGACAGAGCAGCTGAATTCATTCTTACTTGCCAAACTAGCTGCTGGGCATAAATGATGCAAAAGTGTGACATAGTGTGATGTCACAAAGTCACGGAATTATAGGCATGTCTACTTATGAGGCGTTTCAGGAGCAGCGTTTTCTGTTGGAGAGAGGAGCTTCTGTTGGTGCAGACCTTTATAACATTAAAGATCATTTACATGCACGAATCAAGAATCAGAATCAAGAAAACACTTGAGGAAAAAATTAAAAGCATAATGAGTCTCCTTTAAATATGTTTTCCTCCAGCCGTATCTGCAGTAAAGTTCTACCTCATATATTTAGAAGCTAACGTATTTATATGCCTTCAGGTAACTCTCAGTACAGTCAACAGCAGGCCCAGTATCAGCAGGGCTCTGGCCAGCAGCAGCCCTTCAGCCAGCAGCAGTACTCCTCTCAACAAGGCTACAGCGGACAGTCACAGGGTTACGGTCAGAGCAGTCCTACAATATATTCTGTGCATTCACAATAACACACCCACAAAACTAATGAACTGAATGTAACTGCTCTGCTACAGGTCCTGCTCAGGGTGGATCATCTCAGTATTCTCAGTATCAACAGGGTCAAAGCCAACAGTACGGCTCCTACCGCTCCTCCCAGGGAGGCCCTGGAGCACAGACGCAGAGGCCCTATGCGTATGAACAGGTACATCACATCAGATCATACTTTCTTAGACTCCTCAGATTCTCTGAAACTGGTTATGTAACACTGAACTTTTCCACCTATCTAACATATAGGAAATGTCCTATATAATTCATAATAAAGACTTATTTTGTTTTTTAATTATTAAATTAGAAAACAGTTAGAAATAATGGCTTAAATATTTTACTTGCCACAACAGGTACCTCATACTATGCATGATATTTTTCTAATTTCTGATTTACCTTTTTAAAATGTCTTTAATGCACTGTAGTTTTGGAAGGCAACAATCACTGCAGTGTATTCCTTGTGGTCAAACCGTCAAAGTATATCTACTCAAAGTGCTTGATTTTTCAACTGACAGGCTGAGATTGTTATTCTTAGTGTCTGAAACAGCTGCTGTATCGCTCCTGCCAAGTCCACCAGACTCCATTTACAAAATCAGTAATTTTAACATTGTGAAACAAACAAACAATAAAACTCTCCTAAACCATCTTGGTTTGTCTTTCCACTGTTTCAACAATTACCAACTCTGGTTCGGTCAAATATTAACTATCAATTCAACAAGGTAAAATTAGAAAATACTCTTGTTTTTCAGACACTTAGAATAATAATCCCTACCTGTGATTGAAATTTGCTCTTTTATTGGAGCAGTCATTGTAGCCTGAACTGAGGCGATCTACTGGACCAATTCCAAAACCTTTTGCTTATATTAATCACTAAAATATAAATCCTGGGTTTAAAAATGCTTGCATTCCCCTTCTATGTACCTTGTTAACTTGGAAAAAAGTAATCTTGGTGTTTTTGAAGTTGGTTCAAATGTTTCTAGTTATGCTGCCAAAACCCCCAAATGCTTTAATGGCAATACATCATAATCTCAAATGTTATCTCTTGGTTCCCGCTTATCTCTGTTACTGTACTTTACTTGTTACTGTAAAAGATCACGACAGCTGATATATGTAGGGATAATTGGGAACTTTGTGGTATGTGTGTCTAACCAATAACAGAAAACAAAATAAAAAGGGAACTACACAATGTATGAAATACAATCTAATCTATTGGTGTAAATATTTCTTTACATTGCAGGGTCAGTACGGGAATTATCAGCAATAAGGCACTGCACTGTTTTCCTGTTGTAAGAAAATGAAAAAGGGGCTGTTCAAAGTGTTGACTCGGCAATGGAGCAGAAGATCTGTCTTCATCAGATTTATTATCCTCATATTAATCATCAGTCTAGCTACAGTAAGAATAACTATTTTAGACATATGTAACATTATCTGTTCTGTCTACACGGGGTGAAGTCTTACAGGCCACCCCACGAAAGGTCATGGTGCTTGTAGAATCAAGACAGTTACTATAAAACCTTCCATATGGATTAAGTATGATACTTAAAAGGAGCTGTGGAGTTATTAGACGAGGCTAAGAATGTTCCTTGTATTCTTCTCTTTATTTTCTGCCTTTGCTTTTCACTTGTCTTTATCTTGAACTTGACTTTTATTGTTTATTTTATTTTTATAAGTCTCTCTTTCAGTCTTCTTTTTATGCACAGAGCAGGTCTGTGGTTTTGACTTTGGCTATAAAAAGCGAATTAGCTTTGAAGGCAATGTTCCTTGATGTTTATTTTATAGACTAGGTCCGGCTCATCCTTTCATTCCCTACCTGAAAACACTGTTGTATCGTACGACAAGGAAGGTTAATTTTATGAAGGTATAACATTGGTCCTTAAACCTGACTCGATCAGGGGGTTTGTCCGTGTTAGTCAAACTGTGATGTGTTGCTGTGTGGTCTAACATTATGTGTGTTCACTCTCTACATATGTCTTACTGAGGTAATAGCCACAATAGGTAGCTTACTGATCCAGACTTAAAAGTACGTGTCATTATCCATGATAATCATACTTGGTGGTAGTATTTTTGACACTATATTTTCAGTGGCATATGTACGCACAGACATATCGTGGATTGTGCAGAGTTATGAGGGGTCACACCACTCTGTTGCTAATCAGAAATGATTTTACGTTAAAAAAAAACATATCGCCACTTTGTTCGCACTTTATTTTGCAGTGACAGTGTATGTATTGTCTGATATTTTGTATTTGTAGTGCAATTCAGGCTGTTTTTAAACAAATGATTCTCAAAAAGCCAAAGCAACACAAGAAACAGAGCAGTAACGGGTCCCGCACCTCGAATTCAATAAGTGCAATACTCTCAGTCAGTCATGTTGAGATTGGTTGTCATGGTGAACTCACCCTGTATGTCATTTTTTGTAGTTTCAATGTTGGTTTGTCTAATGTTATTACATGGTATGTTGCAGGTTTTGACAGACATATTTAAGAACATTATTTTCTGTATCTGTGACTTGTGGACGGATTATGTGAAGTCTTTCATCACCGACTCAAAGCTCAGTGAAAACTTGTACCTTCACTCTTTGTATTAGAAGGGGAAAACACTGGGTAACACATTATAATCACAATCAATAATAGGACAAATATACATAATTATTCTTTAGTTAATAGTTATTTCACTGTTAACAAACAATGAAATTGCTTTATATGTAGTTAATAAAGCATTTATGTTTGTTGACAGTGAAATAACTATGAACTAATGTTTAATATACTATAAATGTATTCATTTATTCATTATGCTTATTATAAAGTGTTGACAAATACTGTCAATAATAAGACAAGTGTTAAGGAGATATAGGAGCGTAATTTTTAGATAAGATTACATGTCATAAACACACTTGCCTTATTTCACGTATTTACTGTATTTATGTTATAATTCTATCTATCTATCTATCTATCTATCTATCTATCTATCTATCTATCTATCTATCTATCTATCTATCTACTGTATTATGTTGTTTATTTATTTAAAATCAGTCAGACAACATAATCACTTCACTAAGCACTATTTCTTACAGTTTGAGCAGTAATACGGATTATAATGGTCCAATCTTTGCAGTATATCCTGAAGTAACTCAACTTAACTCAGAGGGGCAAAGTAAATCAATATTTGCAGTCGTTTTGCAGGGTTAATCAAGAATGCGAGATTACCTGGCTGTCAAACAGCTAAATAACTATGTACCACTCAACAGTGACAATCACAGGATTCTCTATACTATGTTGAATTTGTATCAGTGTTTTATTTAAGTGTGAGCTGAACATGTATGACACATCTTTTCCAGTTCTATGTTGTGTGCCATCACTGATGTGGGTGGTGTGTCTTGTTTGTGTGTGTGTGTGTGTGTTTGTGTGTGTGTGTGAGTGTGTAATAGAAAGAGAGCGAGAGAGAAAGAGAGTGAGTGAGAGGGTTTGTTGTGTATAATCCAAATATGAATGTTATCTAGTCATCTATTGTAAGACTGCATTGCCAGATCTTTTCTGCTGTCTTTTGTTACTGTTTGTTATATAAAAATAAATTGACATTCACCTTTTATATGTCTGTATTTTGTGTATTTATTATTGATCAGAAGTCACACATGGAAATTGTTTTTTTTTTAAAAACTTTTTCCTCTTATTATTATTATTATTATTATTAGTGGTAGTAGTAGTAGTAGTAGTATACTGAGCATAGTTAATATAGACAACAAACACTTTTAGTATTGTCTTTTTTCAGGTATTTTCTGCATTGGTTAGAGGTTTTCATATTCCTATAAATTATGATGGGTTGTAGCTAGAAATGTTTATCAAATCCTTTTGGTCTAAGTCATTTTCTCTCGGGCACGTCAAGTCAAAGGTTGTGTCAAGTAGAGCCCTATCAAGTCATCGCCTCCCACCGAAAGATAATGCAACCTTTTCTGTTTTAAACTATTGGTCGGATATCTAACGTTGTAAATTATAAAACAATGTTT
>OMLP01007737.1:5461-20537 GCA_900302685.1 Spondyliosoma cantharus | reverse complement strand
AAAAAAAAAAAAAAGAGAAAGAAAAGAAAAAAAAAAAACGATGCTTGTGCAATTGACAACAAAGAAAGAATGAAATGTGTGAAAATAAAAGCAAAACCCAAAAAGTTAAGTGTCAAGACTTTTTTAATACCATTTCACTCTGAGCTGAAAAGGTGGTAACGATGCTGCGATAAAAGCTTAGCAGCTGTCCTCCGTCTGGTCTTTTTTTTTTTTTTTTTTTTTTTTTTGCTGAGCGAGCAGGGGCGTGAGCTGTTCAGTCACCGCCCGGACAAGGACCTTTGGGTGTCAGCACATCAGAACTATGACTGTGTATCAGAGCAAGGTCTCGTGAAAGAAAAAAAAAGAAAAAAAGAGGCCACCATGCAGGACCGACTGCTTGTTGGCTGCTGCTGTGTTGCTCCTGTGATTTGTTCGCCGCGAGACAGTTTGTGTGTCTCCAAAGCACGAGTAATGTGCCTCGGTAAATACGCTCTGGCATTTCTGCCGCCTGACTCTAACACCATGATCATTTATTTCACCCTCCCTATCTCTTCCCCTCTCTCTCTCTCCCTCTCCTCCCTCCTCTCCTTGTCACAGTTAATGACTGCCTGGCTAATTGAAATATTGTTTCGTTGTTGCTGTGTTATTACCAAGAAGAAGGTTAAGTTTACTGAAAGTTTACGATGACTGTCGGGGGCCTGAGATTAATATACAGAGCTTTTATTAAAATTCATATAATTATGCAGCAGCCATCAAAGGCAACGAGTTCTGCGCGGGGGAGGACAGGGTGATTGAAAATTGCAGCAGCCCCCACCACCACCACCACCATCAGCAGCACCACCACCACCACCACCACCACCCTCTTCTCAAATGATAGCTGAGCAGCCTTATGAGAAAAGAAAGGGCCCTTTTCTCATTAATATGTGGGAGGTAGATTTCCCCTGTAAGGCAGGCCTCCTGAGAAGAAAGGTGTGTGTTTGTCCTTTGTGCACTGATGGCCTCTGTAGAAAGCAGGTCTGGCTCTGCAGGCGGCTTTGTTTGCACCTGGGATACTTTAGATGGTCTCCACGGAGAGGGTCTCCTTACTGGTTTACAGGTGCAAAGAGACATGTAGGGGAAGAAAGATGGGATTGTATGCATATCAGTGTGTGTGTGTGTGTGTGTGTGCGCGCATATGTGAAACTTTGCTTTTTTGTGTCCGTTAATAAGTTTAGTCCATGCCCTTTTCTGAAGGCAGAAAAGTAAAGCATAAAGAGGTCAAAGTAATAGAGAAACGTCTCCATTAATTTGTAAGTAAGTATACAAAAGCGTTCGCACTGCTACTCAGGTAACTTTTCAAACAATAATGAACCCTACCGCGGAGTTTGGTTTTATTAAAGAGGCACTTTTAAGAATTCGAACACAGAATAATAATAATGCAGACTCAGAAACAGTCACACATAATATATAGTTTATCCAGTAATGAAAACGAAGAAAGTTTGTTTATTCAGTTTGTTTAGACATAAAAAAATGTAGATCTGGCTATTCCTCCCTTTAACTACATAGTGCACCTTTAAATTTTTCAATTGTTTGTGATAAATGAGAGGAGACATATTATACTCATTTGTGATTGTATTCTGTGTTACTACTACGATAGGTTTACACACTTTAATGCTCAAAAAACACATCCGTTTGCTCATACAGCAGCTCTGTACTTCCCCTCTGTCTGAAGCGTACCTGTCTCTTTAAGGCTCCCTCCCTTTCCTGAATACCCAGTCTGCTCTGATTGGTCAGCTCACACAAGCCTGACCCAGCACCGCTCACTGTGTCTCCAGTCGGCTATGTTGTGATTTCTAGCTTCCAGTTGACTTCAATTCTGTGAATACAGGTATAAAATATGCACATCTATGACATGCTGACGTCATGATGTTACAAAGTCACAGAATTAAAGGGCGGGATGTCTGACGAGGCGTTTCAGGAGGAGTGTTTTCTGTGGGAGAGAGGAGCTTCTGTTGGTTTGTTTTTAACTTTCAAGATCTTTTACATGATCAAGAACAAATGTAACCCACTGAAGGAAAGGAAAAAAACATTAAAAAAAAAGCAGAATAAGTCTCCTTTAAATCAGCACTGAAGCACAAATTCCACTCGCCTCTGTCAAAGATGGAGGTTTAAGAAGTGGAAATCTTAAAACTTGGCCACATGACACCAACATTATCTGCATTACCTGCTACTACCAGCATTAAAAAATATGTTTTTCTGGAGATTTGGGTGAATTAGCCCTTTAAGGCGACATGTAATCACACATTAGTTACAAAAAAGTTTTTTTTAAAATTGAGAAATGGAGCATACAGAGGTCAAACTAAAGTAAAAACTTCCACTTGGTAATTAGTATTTAGTTAGCGGCTCCTCTGCTTGGTTTTCCCTCAGTGCCTATTATGTGATATTCAGGTGTGTGTGGTCTCTCTAATGGCTGAGTATTACAGTTTACTTGCCGGCGATAAGCCTACCAGAGGAATTTTTAAGCCATGCAAAAAGTAGTAAATTATCTGCAGTGTTTAGGCCGAGATCCAATTTCAAATTAATTGTGTCTTTACGGGAGGAAAGAACTGGAGATTATGTTCATCCTTAAAATGTTTTTTCGAACACCAATTAAAACGCCCGCAGTTATTGATCTTGTTGATTTTATGTGCCGGAATTTGCATAATCTATTAAAAATGAATGATTCATGAAGTGCTCATTGCCAGAGATCGGGATTCTCAGCGAAGTGAAAGACTTGAGAGATAGAAATCTTTTGTGTCCTCTGCTTATCCTATTAAGGCTCAAAAGTACCTGCAAAGCAGGCTCAAATAAGAAAGGGATTTAAGGGCATTGTGCACATCATCGAAATTCAGAGGCAAGAAGCCACTTCCATTAAAAACACTTTTTTTCTCCCTCTCCCTCTCCTCCACATTAATGCTGTATTACCTGCTAAATAGTCCCTCTTACCCCATAAAAACACCAAAGGGTTCCATGAATATGTGGATAGGACAATTGCATATTGTGAGGTAATTTCTATTGTTGATATGGGAAGTAATTTCTTTGATGAATTCCCTTTCGAGAGATGGATTTCATCTTCAAGTGCTTCTTATTCTTGTTCAGTCGAAGCGCTTAAAATTCAAATAGTGTGAGCCGTGGGTGAATTTATGAATAGTGGAAGGAGGAGCTCTGAACTTTTTTGTGTATTTTTGAGAAATAAATGGGGGAGATCGCCTCGATACGGCCAATTGTCCACTATTTCTATAGAGAGTTTCTGTATTTCCTGAAATTAGTCGGAGCCCACCTGTTTTTCTGGAGGGGTGCTTCAGACTTAAGAGCCATCTTTTTTTCGGGGGCTGGATTCCCCTGAGCACTCGGTGGGAGTTTTACACATCTCCGCTCAGTGACTGCATACTGAAGACTCTTTAAACATATTCCCTGCTGGGCCTGTTAATGGAGGCCTCGGAAGGCTTAAAGCCCCTTGTGTCAATGACACCTCTCCTCCTCGAACGAGCTGCCACCGTACACCCCTTTATTATCACGTCTAAACAAAAACTTCATCCGGCAAACACGGCTAACAATTAGGGTGAGTGAGTGCTCTCAGGCTGAACTACACAGAAAGTACCAAGACCCGCCGTTGTCCAGTGAGCAGCGAGCAAAGATCAGACAGCGAACCTGCCGTCAGTGATGTGTGGCCTTCGCCCGTCTCCCCACAGGGCCCCGCGCTCCGAAATTAATGCTTATTTCGTCTTCGCAAAAGCAAACTAACCTTTGAGCACACATTTGATAATGAATGACTTTCAGCCGGTGTTTGGGGAATTAAAGCAATTTGGCTCTCCAAACATTCTTTACTTAGTTGTAATTAATTAGGGTGCTGAGATTTTTTGGCTTGTGATAAATTGCCCCATTCTGCATATAGCCTAGAAAATGGAGGTCAAAGATTTTTTGGTTGTTGTTGTAGCAAACATGAAGGTGTCCCTGTCATGCTAAATTTAATACTCTTGCAAGCAAAGGAGTCATTCGCAAACGACTTTGTCCCCGTGCCAAATGAAGAGAAGGTCACCCCTCGCTTTTCTGTTTGTGTTTTAAGAAACGGAGTTGATGCTAATGCAGAAACGGAGCGCAACCTTTCTTGTCACGTTGTTGTGGGGATCGGGATAAAACCAGAGAATCTTCACCGAGTATAATCAGTTTAAACTGTGTGATGTCTTCAGTTGCTTGGCGCTGACATTTGTTGTCAGTTTGTGCCTTTTAGTCGCACCTGCAAAGAAGCACATCGCTCCAACGATCTTGTGTGTGAAAATCAGATATTTCAAGGCACTTTGAAAAGCAGGAAGTGCTGTATTCCCAGCTCAGCAGCCACCATTTCGAGCCACTTCTCAAATTAAGACGGAAATCAACAGGCTTTTGTAACAGCAAACCAAAAAATCTTTGAATTGATTTTCGCAGGGAAGGGAGAAAAAAAAAAAAAAAAAGGAGGCCAGAGGAAAATAAATAGCTTGATTTGCTGGCGTTCAATCTAAGGGGACTGTCAGAGGAAGCAGACAATATAAAGAAGCCCATCTTTTAATGAGAATCTGGACACACATCTCTGTTGTAAAAAACAACAAAGGCTAGGAAGCAGCTAATGAGGCTATCATTGCTGTACAGAGAGTTCTCCGAACTGGCGCCTCTCTGAAAGAGGGCTTTAAAGCGGACATAAAGCAACAGTCACAGAGCTGCTGGCAGCCGCTGCCAACTGTATCCTGGAATATACAAAAACAGGATTCAAGAGAGGCTGAGGTTATTATTATCAGAGTCAACAAGTGATGAAAAGAAGCTGCGGATGGTGAGAGACTGGTGTTCACAGTTATTACTGCGTATAGAAAATGTATTCTCCACATCTCAGATTTTTTGCTATTAGTATATTTGCACTGATAGAATACGAATATACAGGAATATCTCTCGTCCGCTCCAAAAAAATAAGCAAAAAAAAACATGTTGATGTTCTGGTTGTAATGAGATTTGAAGTTGGAATTATTCCTGAATTATTCCACAAACGTTAATGGGCTTTGGTTGTAGAGAGTGTCCATATATGAAGGAATGATGCGCCTCAAAATTGATCAGTTTCAACAGTGAAACAAACAAAAAGTACTCGATCAGTCACCCAATCTGAATCAGAACCACTGATGTTGTGTTATTTCCTCATCGCCAGTTCTGTCATATCTTAAAGAAATTAAACGTTTCTCTTTGCTTCTGTATGTTTGCATATTAAAATAACATCTTGTGTTTTTACCAAAAGATATGATGATTTCCACTAGTCTATTCCAAAAATTAGGCATAAAAACACGTGTTTTATTGTTGCTATTTAAGGTTAGAATAAAGGTAAAAGCGCCCCAGTAAAGGTTGCGTTGAAAGTATTGATGCCCTCACCCAATACCCTGGATCGATATCAGGTCTAATATTGATCAGTATCGACCCACATACAGTTGAATACAGTTTCTCAGTCCTTCACTGATGTTATGAAACTGTAAAAAACGCAATTCTAGAACAATTTCATTAAAAACAGCAATAGGAGCTTGGTGTACGAGCGTGTCCCCCCCTGTAAAACAAACAAGAATCAGCACTGGGATCGAATCCGAATCAGTGTTTGAAGAGGAAAAGTAGATGAATAAGTGTTATTTGCTCTTCCCGGTATTCCTAGTTTTGCCGTATCTCAGAGAAAGAAAATTTAACGAGATGTTTCCCTTGTAAGGTAACGGCAGAGATCCTGAGCTCATTATGTATTTCATCTCTCTGAAGCGGGGTAATGAAGAGATAAGGGTATTTACTTTTATTAAACATGTACGACTGCTGTAGCTGCTGCAATAATAATGAAGAAAAGATTGGGTCAGTGTTTGCCGAGACAGTTAGACAATACGCGCTCACACACACACACTCGCACACACACAATGGCCTCACCCCTTGCCGGACCCCCCACCTACAGTACTCCCACGGCTCCCTTTGACTTATGTGCACTGGCTTGTGGCTAACTAATTCTTATTATAAATGAAAGGTCCGGCATGACCTGACTCTTCTCTGTAAAGCTCTTTAACTCGGCAGCCCTCGAGTCTGCAGCGCTTTAACCAAAAGACTCGCCAGGCCTCGTACAATACAGCCATCAGAGCCGAGAGCCGCGGATAATAGAGAGCAGCTGTTCAACATGAGACTGAATCGTTTTCTTTATCGTACGATGATCTCAAATGGAGAAATTCTTTTTTTCTTTTTTGGTATGTGTTTTTCAAGGGAATCTACTACTACTAAGATGCTATGATGACACTGTAGCATTTTTATTACGATACGGGCACATTTTTCGTCTACATGTCTGGATAGAATTCATAGCAATCGAGGTATTTGGATTAATCCAGTACACAGAATGGCCCCTGTTAGAGCAGTATATTTTAATTTGAAGCACTTCTTAGTAGTTTAATATAAAGCAATGCATCATCGTCTATTAACAGATGACATTATATGATCTGCGTGTAAGATTTAATGGAGTTAAAGTACAATATTTCATTAGAAATGTATCGGAAATCTAGTAGTGTAGCTGAATAAATGCATTCTCTGAGAAATTAACGAAAATGTAGAAAAATGTACTTTGTAAAAATTCCTCGATCCCCTCCGTTTTCCAGAGTTTCGTGGAAATCTGTTCAGTGGTTTGTGTGTAAACCTGCTGACAAACCAACCAACCAACAAACGGAAAGATTGAAACCACAACCTACTTGGCGGTTTGATATTCCCTGGGATGTTTTTACCTTCACGTCTGTGTCCATGTATAATCTATGTAGGTAGAATATATAGAAGGTCACATCTGTCTTTCTTGTGTTGCATCTTTATGTATCTCCCCTGTATTTACAAAAAAAACAAGGCCTGCATCCATCCATCTTCTCCCTACATTAAGAAAAAGCCATACATGGCCTCCATGACTCCTTCTTCCCCCACTTTCTCCTCCTCCCCCTCCTCCTCCTCCTCCTCCTCCTTCTGGCAGGCCTGAGTCCTGTGGACCTCCAGGCCTGCCACCAGATTCACCAGCCGTTTCACTCACCGGCCCCCCGCGGCCCTCCCCCCCTTGCAACCAGTATGCCTGCCAGCCTGTAGTAGCAGGTTCTTCAATACCCAGAGGGCTCATACGCTCAACCCTCAGTTCAACAGATACGTTGCTCATGATACTGCACATGTAGGATTTTGATTTTTATGTCGATATCTAAATTCGCCATGTGGTTTACGCTCTCATTAGCAGATTCCATTTTTGATATTCGGACAGATAAATGCGCTTTGTTCTTTGGGAGGTCAAGTGTTGCGGTCGACTTGCATCGTCAGTTTGAAGCGTAACATATTTGAAGCATTTTGCCGATTTTTTGGTTTTATTCTGTAATATTTCTCTTTGCATATCACATAGGTGTCAAACATTTTAGATGGAGTGATTTAGGTGAGGTAACGCCTACCAAACCCAAAAAACTGTGTTTTTTTTGCTGGATGCTACATCTTAATTTCCCCTTTATTTGACCAGATAAAAGTTTAATTTGAAACAAATCTTATTTTCCAAGAGAGATCTGGACAAACACAAACAACATAAACAGACTAAGACGAAAAGAATGTAGACAAAATCGAATTAGGTTGAATAAACAGCTATGATTACAAAACTGAACAGTGTAGGAATGATATATTTAAAAGAAGTCACATTGGCCATCTTGATCTTGTAATTTATGTGGATACAAATAGAAAATACCGTCTTTAATGACGTTCAAAGATGCAAAAAGTATTTAAAATCAACGAGCCCGACAAACAAAAGCTCCACCAGGCGTTGAATTCACTTCATTTTAGATCATTTTAATAAAATATTTTCCCTCCTGTAGTTGGGACTCGCTCTGTTTCCTTGGACAACAGTTGTGTTGTGGTGTTTTAGTGGTTTCACCCACTGCTTCCTCATTAAAGCTCCACTGGGAGATGATTTTCCCTCCGAGTCCAAGTGGCCCTCACAGATGACAACATAACAGGGGCCTCTCCTGCCCCGGCCCCTGCGCAGATTGGGGTTACGTGCCGTTGTCCAAACGTCCCGGTGGCTTTTCGAGGATGACCCAACCGTCACTCTCAATTACAGAGCTGAATATCTGCAGCCGGACGGGTGACGCTCAGCAGAGGGGCCAGTGTCCTCAGACTTCAGAGGGGAAAGAGAGAGGAGCCTTATGGGATTCAGTAAAGGCTGCCATATTTGGACAAGTGCGAACTGCGTAATGAGGAGACATATTCATGCGAGCGGTTTTCAGTGCAGCTGCTGTTACATTGTTTCTTAGTCCACTTGTTAAGAGAGGCCGACTGGTGGTCTCTGGTGTTTAGTTGAAATGACAACACGGCCTTTGAAATGTTTGACCAGAACTACAGCGAGTCGTTGTGCTAACTGTGTGCTGCGGTGGTGACGAGTCATCGCGTGCATAGTAACATAATCATGTCTCTCAAAAGTGGTGAAGTGGCTGCGTTATATAACCGCAGTAACTGATTTGCGCTGTGAGAACTCAAAGCGAAGATAGAAAGTAACTACGCACATTTACTCAAGTATAGTTCTGAGGTACTTCTCCTTGAATTTATCATTTTTCTTTAACGGTGAAGGCAGTCGTAGATGTATATTAAAGACAATACAGCTATGAGCAGTTAGCTGTTATATGCTATGCTGCCCCCTACATGTTTGGAGTGCCACAACAAACATTTGGCCAATTCTTACATATTGCACATTTTAAATATAAAATTGGTGAAATATGACACATTTGTAGAGATTCAGCGCTGATTTGGGTGATTTACACTTGTTAAATTCCCATTGACATTTACTGTTTCTTTTTCGTATGTATACTGTAAAAAAAGAAATCTGCTGCCATTTCTCATCTCTGTCAAGCATTTCATAACCACACTTTAGGGATCACTGCAAACAATGTGCGCTTATCTGCAGATGTATCGACATCGGATTAATGTCAGTATTGGCAGTGGCCCCAAAGATTTGTGTATCAGTTGGATTCCAGTGGTAATATCCCAGTGGGTCAATATATAGCTAAGAATACTCTGAATACTAACAGTCTGAATGCATGATGAGCACTCTTCATCTATAATTAATTGATTGCAGGACCTTTACTTGTAATATTGATTTGTGTTAAAATTTTACTGCAGGATCTGAATACTTCTTCCGCAACATGATGCTTGATAATTGACAATTTGTAGTAATTTACATGAATGAATCCCTTTTTTTATTAGCCATATGTGATCGGATTGTAACCTCACTTGAAAATACCTCCTCCGTCTCTCTTGGTTGCCTTCACAAGCCTGTAGATGTTTTGTTTAAGTTGTTTAATGCAGCTGGACTGAGGATTTCTCAGGAAGGACTCAAGGAGGATAGAGTCGCAATAAAGTCCCGTAACATGAAACCAAGAGTCAAAAATGTCACGAATGTAAACTGATCCACTGACGTTGTGTTTTTTTTTTTTTGTTTTGTTTCATTCTGTCTCTCCAGGTCGAGATATGGCCAACACGACCTTACCTGGGTATCCCCCTCACGTTCCCCCCACAGGCCAGGGCAGCTACCCGACCTCCACGCTCGCTGGAATGGTTCCTGGTGAGTGAGAGACGTCGCCGGCGTCGCTACATATTGTCATTACACTCTGCCTAACAGGTGGCGTCGCCTCTCAGAACAAACAGGTGTAGGAGCTATAGAAGCAGAGGGAAGAGAGTTAAGCGGCGAATTACGCAGAGAGGCGATAAATATTGACCTGCGGAGTACGAGGCGCACACTTCCTTATATTAGCTCTGTGTGTATGATTGGATTAGACAGGCCGAATAAGTGATCAGAGACAGGGGAGAGGACATTCGCTCTTCCTTCCTTTCCTGCATTACCCCTCGTGCCTTATTGGCTCATTATCTCCCCGCGTGGCCGTTCGCACCGGGGCGTCGATAAACAGCCATCCCCAGCCTCTGAGCTCCGAAGCATATCCCTTTTACCCTCCTCTACTTAACCTGCAGTTCAGGTTCACAGCAAACAGTTAAGGGTCAAAAGGCAGAGGCATGGGAGCCCGGTAAATATTCAAATCGCTGTCTCTCTGAGGAGGTCGGGCTTGTGTTTCACTGCCAGAAACAGAGCAGGGATGCAGAGTCGGCGCTGGGCTTTTATACGCTTCTCCAGCTTCCAGCATCGCCGCGCTGGTTTTCACCAAAACACAGCCGGCATTTTGCTTTAATGTGATTAAACCACATGGATGAGGGGGGGAAGCAGTGGAGTGTGTCCTGTGTTAGCATATCATTTACCAATCACACAGCCCCATCACAGGCTCTGGCTGCGCCTCTGTTTCGCCTTTATGAAGGGCTGCCATGACGTGTTCGTTATCACCTCGGCCAAGAAGGTTATAGTAAATGACCCATTTATTTCTGTCTGTTTGTTAGCGGCTAATCTCAAATAAGGACGCGTTTCACTGAAGCTTGAAAATTATGTCAGGGAACAAGCCAAGGGAACGAGGAAATTTAAAGGATTTCTTCAACAGTCAGTTAGCAAAAATGACAAAGATGCATATTTTTTCTTACCTCTAGCTTCACCTTGCAGCGCAGAAAGTTGTGTTTTTACAGATTTTAACACCCCGATCTCTTATTTTCCTGCCACATCAGTACAGTGAAGGTGAATTTGATTTGTTAGTGGTGTTCAGAGCACTGAAAGTGTTTGTTTTTTTATATGATTTGGGTGAACTGACCCCTTAAAATACAAAAAAATTTAATAATTTCAGCTATTTTTAGCTACATTTCTGTCATGTTTCTCTCCCATGGTGATTTGTAACTATGTGAACTTGGAAGTTAGGTGATGGAGTAAGGAACGGGGGCTTAAAGGATTTCTTGAATGTTAGTTTCGACAAAGACACGTAATTCTTCTTTGGGTGAAATGACCCCAAGCTAAAGCCGGTTCAGTCATCTTTGCCACTTCCCCTTAACTTCTACGGTTATTTGAATAATAAATCGAACACATGTATCCCATGATGCTCTGTAACTATTTGTATTTTGATGCAAACATTCCCTTTTACTAAAAAATATTAATAAGATTAGCCTTTCAATCTAAATAGTGGTCGCTACGCACTTGCTATTGTTTCTCCACCTGCTTCTGAAAGCTATTTGAAAAAAATAAAGAGACTTTCCCCCCTTTTGACGTATTTCTGCAAAAGTACATTTAACAGCTACCAGTAAAACAAAAAAACGGTGGGGGGAGATGCAGTAGCACCCCCTGGCAGCGCAGTCCAGATTTACTTTTGGGTTTTGACTAATAAAACTGTTAAATCATGTCGGTGGAAAAAAAACGCCAAGTCAAACACACTTTTACTTTCCATTCGTTCTTATGTGGCACAAAGCAAAAGATGACGGCCTTAATCCCATGGCTTGTGGTTTTGTGTTACAACCCATTCATCCTATACACAACCGCTAAGATTTAGTGACAGGCGCAAAACACTGTTAAAGCAAAGCCATTTCTCACCAGCTTCATATAAAATCTCGCCTTTATTGTCTCGTAAAGGGAAAGAAACGTGTTGAACCAACAGCAGTGCTCACTGACATGCTCCAAGTTACTTCCCCAGCAATGAAATTCTGTCATACCAAACACCAGAGAGAGCTCGGACCGGAGGGGGGGGAGTTCAGATTGGAGATGTTAAAAATTCCCCCCCAAGAAAAGGCTGCAGGATTTATTGCAGCATATCAAAAATGTATGCATGAAACAGTTTATTACCACTCTGTATTTATTAGGCCGGTTTGGAATATACTGGAGGAAGAAGAATGGGCAGATATCCATAAATGGGACAGGGAAAGCTGCCTTCAGTGTCACATCCTGTATTGTTCAGTGTTGCATAACTTAAGTGAAATGAAAAAGAAATAAATTACTTGCTTGACTGGTCGCACAACGATGACTATCATTTTCCCCCCTCAAATTGCATCCTGTTTTGAATGACGAGAAATGACTGCATGTGAAGGGCTAATGGTTTGACGCATTGAAATGCTAATTGATTTGTTGTTTTGTTTTGCAGGGAGCGAGTTTTCGGGGAACCCCTACAGTCATCCACAGTACACAACCTACAATGAAGCCTGGCGATTCAGCAACCCGGCATTACTAAGTGAGTAGAGAGTGAGGGACGGGATGAGGACGATTAATGGGCCGTTAGCAAGAAGAATAAAAAAACCCTCCCCCTGAATGGGCGAAATGTAAAAACAGTAGCCTCAGCAACCGTTTATCTTCTCTATCCGGAGCTGCAATCGTTAGCACGCCCTGCTAATTAGCTTACTATTTACAGCAGTAACTAAGCTTTACTTTTAAAGTCAGGGGCACATTATATGGGGTTAAAGGTGACCAAAACAGAGATAGAGGGAGACATGTTATGACTCGCAGACCCACACCCCCCAGTGTGTAAGCTGCTCTTGAATGCTATCAGGGTTGAGGCTAACATTAGCGGCTCTGTCTATCTCTTTATTGGATTTGGGGATTTTCATTAACATTTAGCCTCCTTACACAATTAAGCTTGTAATGGAGCAATATTTGTATTTTCTTATCATACTTTTTGCAAATATTTGGCTAACTAATTCTACTGCCAGACTGCAATATAAGAACAATGCTATTTCTTTATTGTCTTCAATGGGTGAGCATGCTAAGATGCTAACAAGCAACCTAGCTTTAGTCTCCTTTAGCAGATTATAACAATGAGTCAGCTGGAAACTTTAAAAGCTCGACTACAGTTGGCATTTTTAATCTTTAAAACAGTGGCTAGTGCTTTAAATGTGTGTTTGCTAAGCATCCAAATGGTTTATATTAGAACAAAATCTTACTTCCAATAACAGTGCTATTTCTTAATTTCCATGTCTTAAACTAACATTTTGCCTAGGACAAGTACCTTAGTTAGTTTAGTTTTAGCATGAAATCGTATGTAGTGCATATTCAAGGTCCCTTTTACAAGATTATGACAATGACTAACCTGGAAACCTGAAAACATTTAATTACATTTTCATCTTAGTCATAACATTAGCCTAATTCGCTAGTTAGCTACTGCTGACAAAACCACCAGGGAAAATTGTCATTTTAACCTGTAAAATTACTTGAAATGGTCAACGCTTTTGTCTGTAATCAAGGACCTACAGTTTAAAAAAAATACTAAGAAAATTCGAGCACTGAGGCTAACAGAAAGATTGAGAAGCATAGCATCAATGGTGCATGTCATTGTTCCAACGGCGCGTTATTCGGAAACCCCACTGGTCCGTAAAATGTCTAATTTGACCGAAAGCCCGAAAACAAAAGGTCATTGCGCAGGGCCGTTCATTGGCTGTCTTCCTGGCCTTATACCAAACAACGTACCCTTACCCTAACAAGGCGCTAAGAAAGTAAGGGCGAAAACAAACTCCAATGAGAGTGTGTTTTTCGGATCAGCAGGCCATCGAAGAAATGGGCTTTTGTTTTCGGGATAACAGGCTGTCGGACAAATTGGGTTTCGGTCCACTGAGACATTTTACGGACTATTTGGGTTTCAGAATAAGGGGGCGTCGGAACAATGGGCTGTTCCTGCCACAGTGATAAAGCGGGTGGGACGGCAATGAACGATTACCTGAAAGATTTTAAGTGAGAAGTATTTACAGCATGGAATAATGTGTTCAACAGAAGCTCAACAATTAAACTATTATTATTGCTATGTTGTTGTTTCAAATGGTTCGTTCTTCTGTTAACTTTCAGGTTCCCCTTATTATTATAGTGCCGCATCGAGAGGCTCCGCCCCTCCCACTGCTGCCACTGCCTATGACCGTCACTAGTTACCATGGAAACCAAATCAACCTGCAGGACCATGGCCTTAGCCTCCATATTGCCCCGGTGTGAGCAGCATGGTCCACTGGACACTGAGCAACTGCGCATAAAATGTTCCCGGCTCACACAATGAGAAACGGGATTTTTTGGGGGATTCCGGACGACTTCTCTCCTCTCTCTCTCTCTCTCCTCGCAGCTTTTTGTTTTTTTGTTTTTTTTTGGACACTTAAAGCCAAAAAAATATATATATCTACAAGACATCACCAGAGACACTGAAAGACACTACACACACACGATGAAAACTGTGGCTAATTGCGGTGGTTTTAAAAAAAAAAAAAAAAAAGAGAAAAAAGACTGAAAACAATATCAGAATTTATTTTCCCCCTTGTAGCAGTTGTCACGGTTTCATCCCATCATGGATCAATACTGTACATTCCTTTTTCTTGACGGCTCTCAGCAGGGAACGCTGTCCGGAGCTTAAAAATGTAGCAGCAGCCTTTTTTTTCCTCTTTCCATTCGTCTCCCTTTCCCGATTCAGATGGCAGCGCAGTGAGATCAGAGGAGATTAGCGGCAGCACATGCAGGCTGTGGCAGGCTAATGTTGTTGTTTTGTTTTTCTTTTTTTTTGTTGTTGTTTTTTATCCATCTGAACAGTCACCGACCAAACATCCAGCATGAGTAAAAATCGATCGCTTTTGATGCCATGAGAAGATTAGGACATGTTCTCTGTGATACACAATCAAGATGTAAAAAAAAAAAAAAAAAAAATGAAAATGAAATAAATAAAGAGACATCCGTTTGAAAAAAAATAGAGGGAGCCATGACAATATATCACCATGGCCCGACTATTTGCAAGATTTCAAGGAACTAGTAAATATATTCTTAAAATGATTTTTTTATTTCATTTTTTTATAATTCGTAACAACTGAACTGCAGACTGCTTGGCTAGTGTTTTACTACTTCTTATTTGTCAGGATACAAGAGGTCATCAGGCAGAACCTGTCTGTGTTTTCTTTTTGTTCGTGTTCATTTTTGCACTATTTTTGGAGGTTTTGCAACACTGGAGCGTTATTATGCAGAAAAACGACGATGCATATTTGCTTTATTTCATGAAACTTCGACTGTAAAATCTAATAAGTCTCAGTCTGAAAAGGCACTTACAGTTTGACGGTTCTTTTTCCCCTGTAATCCAAGGCCCCCCATCTCGTCACCACCTTGACGTGCACTACTATGTTCTCACAGCTTACATTTTTATTTAAGTTGATTAAGTCTTTGGCATTCAACCACAGAAAAAAA